>VYZW01008888.1:0-64643 GCA_013401315.1 Balaeniceps rex
CCCGGCCCGCCGCGCCCCGGGCCGGCAGCTCCCGCCCGCGCCGCCGCTGTTCCCGGCCGCTCCCCCCGCGCCCGCCCATTGTCTCCGCTCCGCTCTCCCGGCGCCCCTCCGGGGCCATTGTCTGGGGGGGCGGCGACCCCCGGCATCCTTCCCCCCCCGTACCTGCAGGTGGGGAGAGGGGGGTCCCGTCCGCTCCCCCGGTCCTCGACCCGCAGCCGGGGCTTTTGGGATAAGGATGGCGGGGATGGTGAACGGGGGGGTGCCCCAGGGGGTCCCCGCTGCTTGGGGGCGGCACGGTGGGGCCCCACTGGACTGTCCCCCCCGGCTTCGGCAGTCGGTGGGGTCATGCGGAGCCCACAAGGCCCAAGTGCCCGGGGGTCACCGTGCCCCCGAGCGTCCCCCCTGCACCCAGGCGTGAGCACGGCCAGGCCTGGCCAGGGGAAGAACGAGTCTTCACCCTGGCAGAGGTGCCCCCGAAGGGGTAACAGCCCATGGGGGTCCTGCTCCTGCTCCCACCCTTGTGCCAGGCCAGGCTATTTTGGGGTGGGGGTAAGGATGTGCCTGTGAACAAGCGAGTTCCCGTGGGGCCCTTGGGACCCACCCCTGAGAGCTGGGTCCATCGCCCGGGTCTGGCTCTGTCCCCCAGTGTGCCTGGGACATGGGAGCCCCAGCCCTCTGCTCCAGCCAGGCCCCTGCTGCACTGGGCTGGGTGGGAGCACCTGGAAGACCCCCCACCCCATCTCCCAGCTCCCCCCAAGGACAAGGAGGGATGGGGTGGACAGGGGACAGCAGCTCAGCACACACCTGCAGACCACCCCTTTGCAGAGATGGTGCCGGGGGGCTGGAAAGGATGGGGCCGTGCCCCAGGCAAGCCCCTGCACCAGTCCCTTATGGGGGCCTCAGAACCCAGTGCTTTGGAGCAGCACCCCCTCACCCAGGGGGGCCCGTGGGAAGGAGCCTGTGCTCTCACAGGCCACTCGCACCCCCCGGCAGCAGGGGTGCCGTGGGGGAACACACTGCTGGGGGGGCAGCACCCCCACCTGCTCCAGAGGGAGGGACCTCCTCACCCCCGCCCTCCATGGGCCAGGGACCCCCACGCAGAGCGCCCAGTCCCTCCGTTGGGCGAGGCCAGGAGGCGTGGGACTCCTCCACGCGTGGGGCACCCCGCGGCGGGGGCGCGTCACCTGCCCGGAACAGCCGGGCCGGGCCGCCGGGCGCTTTATATCAATGAGCGAGGCTGGGAACGAGCTGGGCCCGCCCCCTCGCGCTGCCCAATGGCGTGCGGCGCTCTCCTCCCGGCGCACGCCATTGGCCGGATTTAAATGGCTTGTTTTTCCTTAATGGGGAGGGAGGTTTAGGGTGGCAGGGAGGGATGGGACAAACCTTAAACCTGCCCCATCCCTTCGCGGGCTGGGCCTGCCCTGGCCGGGCCTGCCCTGCCCTGTCTGAGCCCTGGCACAGCTCAGCCCCTGTGTTTTGGGTCCCTCTGGGTCGCCCCCCTGCCCGTGTGTGCCCCATAAGCCCAGGTGGGCAGCGTCCAGCAACATCCTCTCTGCAGCACCCAGAAATGCATGGTCCAGGCTGAGCTCAGTGAGAGCTGCTGGGTCAGAGAGAAGGGAAGGAAAGGGCAGCCAGAGCTGTGAGCTGGAGGATGGAGCTCAGGGCACTTTGGGAGGGACCCCCCTGAGTGTGGCCAGCTGGTCCCTCCTTTTTTTATCGAGGGTCTTGGCTCTCATGGAAGAGCCCATCTAGGAGCCATCGTTGTGGCTCCACGCAGCTCAGCCAGTGACGCTTATCCCACTGTGTATTTTCCTACCTCTCAGCCGGGCTCCACGCTGCTGTTGTCATGGGGAAGCCCAGCTCCAGCCTGTTCCCTGGGGTGGCTTGAGCAGCCTTGGGGCTGCTCCAGGTCCCTCTCTGCCTCCGCTTACAAAATGGCAAGGAGACACAATGCTGCGTCCTGCACTGGCCGTGGAGACTTGAGGGAGGTGGATTCCAGCCTGTGCTGGTCCCCTGGCTCCTGGCATAGAGCTGGGGGGTCAGTGCCCCCCCCTTTCACACAGCTCAATGGGCTGTGTGAGTCACTGGAGCAGCCTTGAGGTGTAACCTTGGGGGTGCAGGAGCTGTGGCCAAGTTTGGGTCCTTGTGACCCAGCAGGGCTTGGGGATCGCTGCTGGTGTGGGTCCCCTCTGCTCTCCCTTCCCCCTGCAGCCAGCTGCCCCGGGCTGTCCTCTCGCTCCAGCTCTGGGAGTGATTAATGGGCCCTTGGAGCTCATTCCTGGCCAGCTGGGGTTGCTGGAGCCTCCCTGCCATCTGGGAAGGGCTGCATTGTTCCACCTTGTGATTTACAGGGATGGTCCCCTCCCTCCGCACCCTGCTCTCAGGACAGAAGAGCCTGCAAGGTGCCCAGCCCTGTTCCATGTGGAGCACCTGGGATCAGCAGCGCACAGGGTGCTGGGTGCTTCCCATCCATCTCCTGGGGATGGAGGAGTCCCCAGAACCAGCTGTCTTGCCGTGTTCTTGGAAATTACCTTCTGCAGAGCAGGGAAGACCCAAGGCACTTGCAAAGTCCTCGTACGCCTCCCTGAGCAGAGTGGGGGGCAGTTGTGTCCCCTCGCACTCGCCAGACCCCTCTCCTCTCTGCCCCACCGCCCTACATACCAACAACTGGACCACAGACAGGTCCAATGCCCATCAGTCCCAAGGCGTCATGGCCAGGCTTCCCGCTCCGCAGGGAGGGGGGCAGGGGCTCCGGGCAGATAAGTCTGGAGATTAGGAGTCCTAGAGAGCAGCGTGCAGGGTGGCTAGCCTCTCCCTGCCCCGGGCAGGATCAGCAGCATCTAACCCATCCCCACAGATGTTTGTCTGACCTGGCTGCAAGCCCTGGGGCGGCAGGCTGCCAGCGATTGCGCCAGACCCTCCTCGGCCGCTGGCCCTCCTCTCCCAGTGCCACGCGCTGCGGTGCGGACCCTGCCTGGGGGGGACACATGGATGGCAAACTGCCCCCGCTGCCCTGCTGCACGCCCTTGCGCCCGGGTCTTGCCATGCTGCTGTCTCTGGTCTCCGTCCAGACGGGCTCTTTATCTCTGCCACGCGATCGCCGGCGCAAGGCATCTGATGGCTCGTCAGCTCCTGCTCCGTGTCTCAAAGGATGGGATCAGATACGCGCTTTATCTAGTGAGACCGTCGGCCCTTTTGGGCCAGGGCCTGTCTCTCCCAGACACCCATCTCTGATCGGCATCGTGGCCTCGGGGGACCCTTGTGCTCTAAACCAAGCATGAACCGAGCATTTAAAATGATGGGTCATGGAGGATGCTTTTGGGAAGATCCCACGTGCGTGCACGGCTGCTGTTTGCCTTTGTCCCTTGCACCGGTCCCAGTCCCAGCCCTGCCTGAGAGCTGCAGCGGGGTTTGAGTGGGTCCCTTTGCAGGGGACAGGGATGCTCCAGGGCCCGGCTGGCAGGGATGGGGGTCCCCAGCCTGGGGGGTGACAGGGGTCTGGTGTGAGCATGCAGGGCCCCGTCCTGGGGACCCAGCAGATGGCACTGCCGCTTCGCGCAGGCGAGCTGGGGACACAGCTGCTGCCCACGGTGACATCCCCGGGGGGACCAGGGCACAAGCAGGCTGCCTGGCCCTGGGGCAGCAGGCTGAAACAAGGGGTGTCCTTCCCTCTTCCCAAACCGGGGTGTCACGTCCTGCCCCGGCTACTCCTTTTTGGGAGAGGAAGGGACATAGAACAGGGCCAGCAGCCATCCGCACCTTGTCGTCCCCAGGGCAGGGACACAGAAATGCCATCGGGCAGAAGCAGCTGAGCAGTTTCATGCCCGTCTGTTTATCTGCACCTTCAGGACTATTTTCCGTGGGTATTTTTCAAATGAAAAGGTACTGTGAAACATTCCTCGCACACACACCTACCTGTGCACCAGGACCAGCATCCTCCAGAGGCCAGGGAAGGGATGGAGATGTGTATAGGGGAGAAGAGAGAAGGAAATAGCTGTGGGAATAGAGAAAGAGTTGGGAAGTGTCTAGGAAAACGCTCAGGGAGGTAGAGGAGAAGCCGAGCTGCCTGTTACCCTGCCTGCCCGCAAGCACAAAGAGCAGGCAAGGGACCCAATCTGTCGGAGATGACAGCAAGGCCAGAACCAGCATCTAAATTAGCATGAAGTGTTTCCATTGTGCGAGGCACAATGAGGACCATATGTCAGGGCCGGGGCTGGCAGCCGGGAACAACAGGCCCCGCAGAGGTTTGGGAGCCGCCGCTGCGGAGCTCGCGCTGCCCTAACCCGATTACCACCTCCCGGAGCACGCGCGGCTGGGGGTGGGATGGAGACAGCCGTCCCGCGCAAACCTCCGTGCGTGGAGGCTGGCGCTGGAGCAGAGGAGCGTCTGGATGCAGGCGGTGGAGACACGGTGCATCCCAAGGGGTGAACACCGGGGAGAAATCCCTGAGCTGGGACAAAAAGGGGCCCTGGGAGCACCGAGGTCCCCCAAGGTCCCCTCCCGTGCCCCGCCAGCCACTACAGCCCCTGCAGCCCGATGCTGCAGCCCGGTGCAAAGTCTCCCCGCTTCCTTCCCCTGCTCCCTCCCCCACGTTTATTATTTCCCCTTTGACGCATCTCTGCTGAGCTGAGCTGCAGCCGAGGCCAATTGATTATATGAAGAAATTTGGAGCAAGTCGGCGAACAGCTGCAACCTGCCCCCAGGGATGCACGGGATCGGCGCAGACAAAGGAGATGAGCCACAAACTTGCTTCCCTGGGTAGCTCGGGGTGGGCCGAGGAAGCAGGGAGAGCGCTGGGGGCTCGCAGGGGCGAGGGCTGGGGGGCGTGGGGAAGGGGACCGCAGGGGCTCTGCTATGCAGAGGTGCACGGTCAAGTGATGGGTGACTCTGGATCCAGGGCCACGCTGATTTCCCAGGGGTACGCAGGGGAGAGAAGGTGGGTTATTGGGTGTGTTTGGAGATGCTGATGTCTGGACCAGATGTCCTCATCCCTCTGCTGTCACCAGAGGGACTGGGCCATTCGGGGTCTGCTTGTCCCAGCAAACCCAAGCTGGGCTCAAACGGCGACTGCAGACCCAGGGAAAGCCAAAGACACGGCGTCCACCCTGGCTCCGAGCGAGCCCGAGCCCAGCTGGTGCTGGTAGGACTCTTCCAGTGCCAAGAGGACACATCCTGGTCCCTCAGCTGGAGCAGTGGGTGATGGCCTCCCTCCCACCGCCTCCTTTCACAGGCACGGCCACAGCCATCAACTCCTGCGTGGGGAATCTGCCACCACCACTGAACAGCGCAAGGAAGAGACGGAGAAAAATAAGATTAAAAAAAAAAGAAAGAAAGAAAAAACGGAAGCCGGGCACTCCAAGTTCAAGATCTCTCTTTTGCTGCAGTTTAATTCATTTCCCCCTCCCCGACTTCCTTGTGAACTCATAAATAATAAATCCTTGCACAGTCTGAACAGCCAAGACAAACACACGCTGGGGCACACTGCGTACAAGGGTGGGTTGGTTGGTTTTCCGCCATGGTCATTATTTTTTGTTTGTTTGTTTTCTAGTTTTCCTTTCCCAAAAGTGCACAACACAGCAAATAAATAATAATAACATTTATCAATAAATTAATTCAATAAATATCCTCGTGGCACAGAGATGTGGCTGGTGAGTGGAAGGGAAGGATGGGCTGCCCTGCTCTGTTTTGCTCTGCCACTGCCCCGCTGAGCGGTGCGGTGACGGGGGAGCCGGCTGTGGGGTCTGCTGCTCCGGCCCTCGGGGATCCCACGTTCACTGGCGAGTCCTTGCGAGACAGAGGTAGCGATCGTTCTCCCTGCTTTTACGGGGAGGGGGAAAATGAGGTACGGCGCGAGGCATCACTAGAAGCTGGCGGCAGAGACAGGGGTGGGATGGAGCCAGGGGGTCTGTGAGGTCCCGGAAAGCCCAGCCGGGGCTTGCGGGGCTCGGACACCCGGCACGGGCAGCTGCCAACACCTCAGGAGGGCAAAAAGCAGAGGGTGGGACCCCGGAGGGCAGAGCAGGGCAGCTGCTGCTGGGACCCCCTGCTCCAGCTCTGGAGGTTTGCTGGTGCTCACAGGAGACGGCACTGACTCTCTCACCACGAACGTTTCATCTCTGGCACACCAAAGACCATCTCCCCCAGCACCGACCCTGCGGGCTGGACCACTGCCTGTCTCGCGGCGAGGCTCATCGAGGAGCAGCCCCAACCCGTTCCCCACGGGCCAGGCTCTGGCTCTGCTCCTGACCCGGAGCGCTGGCTCTAAGCACAGCCAGTGGTTTCTGCGTGGTCCTGGTCCCTCCACCTGGGTTCTGCTTGTGCTCTTGCCACTGCCAGTGCAAAATTAACCCTTAAAACAAACAAACACCCATAAAACAAGGCAAAACATTCGCTTGCCCCAGCAGCTCCAGCTGTGCTGCAGAGGAGGGACGCGGTGCCGGGGGAGCTGAGCGCCTGTGTCCCCCCGTGCCGGGGCACGTGCCACGCTTGTGACCCCACTCAGGCCTTTTTCACCAGGAGCACCAGAGGAGGGTGGGGAGGGATGAAGTGCTGCATGGGGAGGTCTGGTGCCCGGGGGTGGTTGTGTCTGTCGGTGCAATGGGCCAGGCCTGGGGGGCTTCACACTCGTTGTGCACTAGTGCAAAGGAGGGTCAGGCAGCAAAGCCTGGGGTGCACGCATCTGGGGAGCAGAGTGCTGAGCTTCGGGCAGACCAGATGTGCAATGGAGGGGCTTGGAAAGACCCTGGGTGCTGCTCCAGCCTGGCACGGGAGTGGGGCCAGCGCTGCTCCGGGCACCTTGCAGGCAGCACAGCGAGCGAGCACGCCTCGCTGCTCCATCTTGGGGGGAACCTGCCGCTGCTGTCTGTGGAAAGCGCAGCCAGGTCCTGCCAGGCCTGCACCATGCTTTGCGCTTCCTTTTGGGGTGTGAAAAGCCAGGGCAAACACAGAGGAGCTGCTCTGTGCCCAAGGATGCTCCTGGGCTGTGCTCCCTCTGCGGAGAGGATGGTCCTGACGTGCGCCTTTAAGTGCCCAGCATGACGCCAGGGGCAGAGCAGCAGCAAACAGACAAAATGCCCAGACTGGCCGTGCTGGTGGGGCAGCCGGTGGCAGGAGGTGCAGACAGACAGATGGACAAGACCCTGGGGGCTGCTTGGTGCTGCAGTTTCACAGGTCCATTTTGTTGTGGCTCGTATAAAAGAGGTGACACACTTGGGCTGAGTGGCTTCCACTGAGGGTCAGGGAGCAGATGTGGTGGACAGACTGACAGATGTGGGCTCAGGATCCCGTAGGCAGTATCAGTGGGATGCGCAGCAGAAGGACGGACAGAAGTTGTGAGCACACACGGCCAGCACAGGCTTCAGGCAGCAGATCCAGCAGGACAGACAGATGGCTGATGGACCAAACATCCAGCCTGACTCAGGCAGGATGGAAAGACAGACGGATGTGGGCTTGGTGGTGGGGAAATACAGAACATAGTTCAGATAGGGGGCAGAGCAGACAGCTGGGGACTTGGTCCTTTTGAAGAGACAGATGAACACAGGCACAGCATTTTGGATGCCCAACATGTGGTTCAGGTCGTAGATGGACAGACGGACTTGAGCTCTTGGCTCAGATGCCCAGCACATGTTCAGGTAGGAGATGTGGCAGGCAGACAGACAGACGGACACAGGCTGGGCGGCTCAGACGTCCAGCACGTGGTTCAGGTAGGAGATGTAGCAGATGGCCAGGCGGAGGATCTCAATCTTGGAGAGCTTCTTGTCCGGTGGCAGGGTGGGCAGCAGCTTCCGCAGCTCGGCAAAGGCCATGTTGAAGGCTTCGACGCGGATGCGCTCCCGTGTGGCGTGGGCTGTCCGGTATTTGGCCGTGGCACGCCGCCGGCGACGACGCTCCTCCCGACTCAGGTGCTGGAGGTCTTTCTTCACGGCCTCACCCGGCTCAGCTATCCGGGACTGAGCGCACAAGCCAACGCCACCAGCGTCCTCTGCATTGCCTGCGCGGCCGCCGCCGCAGTCACTGAAGACAGACTCAGACTCGGAGTGTGTTGGAGGCAGATCGATCTCTGTCTGGTCCGAATTGAGCATCATCTTTGTGGAAGAGGGGTGGACAGAGAGACAGATGCTTCAGAGATGTGGTACGTCAGAAGGACAGACAGACCCAGGCACGATGTCGAAGCAAAACCGCTCTACTTTAAAGACAAGGTCTCCGGATCACAGCAAGACCCCGGTTATTCTCCTCCTCTTCCTCCTCATCACACACGGTCTCCGCAAGGGAATTTCAAAATTTTCCCTTTTCCCCAGAGAACTCGTTGGGCGGGCAACAGCTTTCACAATAAATAATGTAAGAAAGATGGCAGGATGCATATAAATAAAATAAATAAATAAATCTCCTCTGTGCGCGCGTGTGCACAGAGACCGCGGGCTCTTCCGTGCAGCCGTGGCAGGACCCAGTTTCGGAGCCGTCAGGTGTCAGAGCCAAACTCCTTCCACGTGTTCTAGAAAACAGAAGCACAGGGGCTCTCAGTACCGCCCGGCTCCCAGCGGACACGAGAGACGTAGCTAGAGAGCACGGCTGTTTGCTCCTGCCCTGCGGCATTGGCCCCAGCCGGAGCAGGGGACAGCCCGTCCCCGCCAGGCTGGGACGGGGCTCCGGGTCCCCGGTCATGGGCAGCGGAGAGGGAGCCGGTGGGGTGGCTCTGGGAGAAGGTGGAAGCCATTTCTCCTGGCTCTCCGGAGAGATGACAGGTGGTGGATGAGCGAAGGGGAAAAACAGACTGCGGGGGCGAGAGGAAGGGGGGCTTATTGTATACTAAATGAGCCCGTATGTCATGGATCCTGGCACCCCTGACATATGGAACCCAACACAGCTGCTTTGCTTGATGTGTCCAAATAGACGCTGGCTCCCTGCTCCCTCCGGGATGCTGCGCTGCCGTCCGGGAAAGCTGCCTCTCCTCTCCCTTCTCCTCCCCCCGACTGCCTTCCCTGCGTGGCTCCGGCACGAGGGCCCCAGGCCCACACAGATGCCTCCGGCACCCCGGGAGCAGGTCTGGGAAAGGCAGGTCCTGCTGCAGGCACGTCTTCCCCCTGGGCAGGGGAAGGGCTGGGGTGGAGCAGGGGAATGGGAACAAACTTCAGATGGGGAAATGCTGCTGCTAGAAGAGACGGCAGCCGGGCTGGGAAGCCAGCCAGGCAGAGATGTACAACATATTACCTCTCTCAGGCCTGACAAGCTTGTAATGAGCCATACGACTGAGAAATGGAAACTAAACGAATATGGACAGGCGATGACTGGGAAGAAATAGTCCATATCCCGTTTCAAAAGACTGGCAGGGGGCAGAGCCCTTGATGTGCGTTTGCAGAAGCACTGCCCAAGAAACACAAGGAACCCCATACACGTGTATAGAAAGGTCTGCACAGCCCCTCTGAGCCCCTCTGAGCCCCCCCAAACATCTGTGGCTGTTTCTTTGCATGCTTACACAAACACACATGTACACATATACAGACAGACACGTTTCCCAGCACATAAATGCAAATGTTGCCAGTCAAAAACTCCTCTGCGAGAATCCCACATCCATTTGTGCACAATAATTTACACCCATGATTGTAAATCTACCCCACGTCAGGCATCTCTGTGCACGTACACACACACACTCACCCTTGCACTGTGATATTCAGATTTCACTAAAAAAATTAACTTGGACTTTTTTTACTATAACGCAAAACCTTTCAGCTATGTGTGAGAGTACAAGTAAACCACCCAAATCCTAACAAAAAGTTACTCTTGTGAAGCCCTCAGCCTGGAGATGATGGAAGGGCTGATGGAAACGTGGCTTTCAGGATCCATGGAGATGCCCTCTCAAGGCTTTGAGCTTGCAATAAACTGCACTGTCCTTACAGCACGTCTGAGTTTGGTTTTGTGTTTAACTTGCTCTCCCTGCGATCAGCTTCAGAGACAAACCAGCCAGGGACCAAGAACCATGACCACGACGTGTATCTCAAGCTCCTGAATTAGCCACATCTGCTGTACCTGTCCACTATAGCCGTGACTCCTGCGTCTTGTTTAATCTTCTCCATTACCCTCCCACTCTAATTTCTTTTCTCCTTCTGCTCGTCCCCTTCCTGCAGACCCGGGACCTCCTTTCTGGTGCTCGGCAACAGAGGGAGCAGTCCTGCCCTGCCGGCTGCTCTGCGCTTGGGAGCAGTGTGCCCGTGGGTGACCACCACCCAAAGCAAGCCTGTGCCGGGCCAGTGAGCAGCAGCAGCCCTTTATGGCCAGCTCAAGGTTTGTTGCCACGGCCGTGTTTCCCTGCATGCTGGCAGTGCCGCCTGGCTCCTGGTCACAATAGCCATCCCTGGAGCATCGCTCCCAGCCGCCGCAGCTCCCGGCAGTGGGGCAGGGCTGCTACTCCAGCCATGAGCACAAGCTCCGGAGAGGCTGCAGCCAGGCCGGGAGAAGGAGGGAAGGTTGGCTCTGGGGTTGGACATGTGCCATGGCAGCTTTGCACTGTCAGCTCCTGGGCCATGGCGAGGAGTCGGTGCGCGGACGTCCAGGATCGCATTCACGTGTGCAGCTCCGCACCTGTGTGCGCAGCTTCTCTTTAAATGCTCTCCCCCCTGCTCTTGGGGAAGGGGAACTGCATTTGATCCCTTCCGCTAGCTTCACCGCTCTTCTGTCTCCCTCTTACCCCAGCGCTGCTGCTCTGAAAACAACAGGCCTGTTCTCCTCTTGCTCTGCAAACTCAGGTGCTGCCTCATCCGACCGGGGCCGTGCTGGAGGTGCAGTCCACGTGCGGGTGAGGCACCCTGGCAAGAAACTGCAGAGCAGCTCCGCTGCCTCCTGGTCCCAGCGCTTCAGCACATGGCAGGGAAAGAGACAAACAACTGCCTTCTGTCTCCTACTAGGACACCGGCACCAAGGCATGAGCGTGTCACTTCATCCTGGAGTAGGGGAGGCTCCAAAAACTCCTCCTCGGGCAGACGGGGATGGCGATCTGGCCCAGGAACAGCCTGGGAACCACTCACTGGTCTGCCGCGGTCCGCAGAGGGCACAGGCTGTGGGACACATTGCTGTCGCTGTCTCAGCATCTTTGTGAGTGAATTTAAGGCGTATTAAACACGGGAGGCAGGAGTCCTGCACGGGGGTCTCTATTCGCAGTCGCAGAAGGATGTCCACAGGAGATGCCAGACCATTTGCATGAAGACAAGTTTCAGTACTCGACCCAAATAAACTCCTTATCCCACTCCTCCTTTGCTGGGTTAGTCCAGTCCTCAAAAAGCTTTTCCTTCACATGGGTGACTTGTGCTCTGAGGGGTTTTCACTCTTTCCTTCAGATGAACCGTAAACTGCCATCTTCCTAAATTCATCTATTGCAAGAACCTCATTTAAACCTACACTTGCTCCACTCCTGCCTTCAGCAAAACCCCAGTAATGCTTAAACCCCCGATGGGAAGCAATGCTTCCCACCTCCTCGCTTGCCCTTTTCCTTGCACTCCAGACCAGCAGCGTAACAATTTCTGAAGACTCCCTGGCCACGCAAAGTGTGTCTGGGACCTACTTTCAGGCCATCTGAATGGAGGTTCCTTTTCTTTTTCCTGATCAGAAATCCCCCATGCCACTGCCAAGCCCAAAGTGAAGGACACGCATGCAGGTTTGTGCGTTAAAACTCGCACGGAGGTCAAGCCCCCTTCCCGAGAGAGCCGGTGGCTTTGTGCAGAGGGCTACCTTCCCGCACAGACCATGCTGCTTATCTCGCTGTCCCTCTCCCCACCTGCCACACTACCACTTCAGCAGCATCAAACCTCGCAGCAACATCCAGGAGCCCTGCTCACCCATCCCCAGGACAGCCACCTTACCCCCAAGCCGATGACCATTCCCGAGCTCCAGCTTTTCTCTTCCAGCAGGATGATGCTCAAAGTAATCCAGGGAGGGAGGAACCGCTTGGCTCATCCGTCCATTGAGGAGGCAGAAAGTTTCCCCAGATGCACACGGCGTCCTGCTCTGCGGGATGGACCTAGGGGGTCAGGGGGAACCCCGGCAGCCTTGGGGCCCAGGCATGCTACTCCTTGGGCAGGAGTGCGAGTGGGCCACCGCACGTTGAGATGGACACCCCAAGGAGGCATGTGCCCCATACGCTATATATACACCCCAGCCTCACACGCTGGGTCTGACACTGGCTGCCTCATTGGCTGCTCCAGTGCTCCCCCCCTCATAAATATTAAAGTCAAGAGAGGGGATGCCATTGGCTGTGTGGGAGGTTGGAGCCCCCAGGAGAGGAGGGAGGTGGAGGTTGGATGTGGTCCTGGAGGGTGGATGGAGGTGGTGGGCTGGGAGGGAGGGAGGGAGGGAGGGAGGAGGGTGGGGGTGCTCTGGGAGAAGGCGACATCTGTTCTCCATGCATATTTCATAAAGGAGAAATAGATGGGAGCGAGTGTGGAAAGGGGAGAGGGAGAGACAGACAGGCAGGCAAGTCCCTGCACCAGGGTGGGACGAGGAGCAGTGTCTGCAGAAGAAGCGGGACCGACGGCATAGCCTTCCCGGTGGCTCCCACTGGCGTGCAGCCCCCGCAGCCGCAGCACGGGTGTGTGCGTTAGCTGGGCTGTGTGTCCGTGCTGTGCTGGCATGCACGCGTGTCCATGTGCACGCAGCTGCGCGATGCATGGGTTTGCGGGTGCATGTGTGGGGTGGGCGAGCGCTGGTGGGTGCCCACACCATGGGCAGCCTCTCCCAGGAAGGCTCTACCAGCAGCAACAACTATCCCATAGGTCCTGCCTGTGAGCTGCAGTAAAATTCACCTGTAGTAAAGTTTGGCGAGGAAAGAGAAAGAAAGTGAAAGACAGACGTACCCAGAATACACAGGTATTGATTTGAAACACTGATCCTCTATTTAACCATGAAACAATGATCTCTTTTTGTGGGTTAGACTTGATCTCTGCCTCTCACCCTTCTCTGATTTCAAACTTTCCTGTTAAACTCTGTCCTGAGAAAATCTGCTCTAGTTTGTCCTCATTATCAGTAAACTCCCTGCTCTGAAATCCCACGCATACATATCTGCGTGTGTCCTCCCAGACCTTCCTACAGTTTGCTTGCTGGAGTCTCCCACCTTCGTCCTCTCCCTCTTCCAAGTGCTGGAGGTTATGCCCCCCCTCGCCCCCCTCCCAGGCCCTGGGGGCTGGTTCCCCCTCCCCTGCACGGCAGGCGAAGCCCAGGTGATGGGCATTCGCACCTGGGTGGACTCCAGCCCGTGGCACGGATCAGCAGATGGTCTCGGAGTTTGCAGGGCGAGCGGCGGACGAGGCAGAGGGATCAGGTGGCAGCGAGAAGCCTGCCTCACCATTGCTATGGCACCGATTATAAAACAATATTCGCCTAATGAGCTCGTGGCAATAGCCACATCCGCCCCGAGACTAACACGCGCGCGATGCACAGCACGCCTGGATAATGCACTGGATGCAACGCACGTCATGCATCTATCACACGCGCACCCTGCGCACACTTCTCACACACACAAATCACTCCTCTCTCACGTGTGGACACATGAGCAGCACATACATGTCCACATGGGTGTGCACACCCTTCACCAACCCCTTCCAGCCCCGTTGCACATCCCATATCCCCCTGCCCGTGCGCACACGTCCCCCTCCTCCCTCTCTGCAGCGCTCCGCCTGGGCCCCCCATCTCCCCCGAGAGCCTGATGGGCTGTTTGTATTTATTTCTCGCTCTGCGCTCCCTGTCCCTCCTCTGTTCCCGTCTCGCCTGCCACCCCCAGGGCCAGCTCCTCTCCCCCTGCCAGGACGCCAGCAGGGCCCCACCTCTCTCCGCAGCTGATGCTGGGCTGCTCTGGGCATCCTGCCGGGCTGGGCTCGGGGAGGAGGGGAGGGAAGGAGCGGAGCTGGCTGCCGGAGCCTCCCCACTGGGGACGCCAGGCCCGATCTGTGCTGGCCTCATGGCCATTGCAGCGTGCAGCATCCAGGCAAGTGGGCAGGTTTCGGCTCCCTTCAGCAGGCTCCCGCTCAAGTTCTTCTCTCAAGTCGAGGCACTGGCAGATCCATCCTCCCACCCCGGATCCTCGTGGCTCTCCCGGGGAGCAAGCACAGTGCTCTGCGGGGACATGGACTGCCTGGCTCGCCCCCGAGGCAGGCTGCACTAACTGGGAACAGCCCTCTCTGCCTGGCTGCAGTGACAAACACAGAGCCTGCTCCCAACAGCCGAGGCCCCTTTCCCATAATGCAGTCACCTTAACTCTGCCCTGGGATGACGCAGACTCTCAGCCTTCCTCCTCCTGCAGGTAAGAGCTGAGATTGCAAAGGCCCCTTCGTCTGTCAGCATCCAAATTTTGCACTGCCAGGAGGGAGGATTTCATCTGGGGAGGTCCCTCAGCTTGGAAAATGGTTGCTCTTTGTACCGAGAAGTGTCAACGGGCAGGACGCAGCCCTGGTGCCGAGTGCCGCACGGCGCGCACACAGCTTGCAAAGCCTTGCAGAGCCGACCGGATCGTGGAGGGTGAGATGAACAACGGCAGGGCTGTGCCGGGGAGCGGGGGAAGATGAAGCCACAGCCACAGGTCTCACGGGAGGGTGACGGCAGAGCGAGAAACTCAAGACCTTTCTCCTGCAATCCAAGCCAATATTCCCCCTGTGGCTGCAATCTTCCCTGGTCCCTGCTCAGAGCCTGCAGCCCATGGGAGCTGCCACAAACCCTGGGATTTTGGCTGCTGCCTCGTTCTCTACCTCCTCAGCAAGAACTTCTGAGCTTCAAATATGCTAAGGCTGACAAAACCTGATGAGATTTGGGGGAGGGAGAACAAGAGACCCTCTGGCTTTGTTATTCACTTCTGAGTTTCCCAACTTGTGCCTGGCAGAAGCTGGTATTCCTTGTCAAAACCAACCAGGTTTCTTAATTGCAGGAGTCCACAAGCTGGAGCCTGCAGCAAACCCTCATTTCCTCTGAATTCCTGGGCCTCCTTTTCAACACAGCGTTCAAGAAAGAGGCTGGTGAACACCCATGGGAGCACAGCCAACTTTGAAAAATCTCTCGATACCTTCGGCTTGAACTGTGAGGTTGATGGACCCAGGTGGGTCCGTTGTGGTGTTTCCATCCAAGGGGATGAAGCCCTCCAGGACTTGCCCACCTCAGCCCACAAGGTTCAGGGACCAGCTGCAGACAGCGGAGCCGTGGCGTGGGGCTGGGGGGACCTGAGCTGGGCTCGCTGCTCCAGGCCTCCTGCGAGCATGCAGGGAGGGCACGGCGAGGTATGAAAAGAGACTAGAAGAGGCAGCATTTGGCAGGAGATGAGGCGACATATTGTACAAAACCACTGGGGACCACACTGGCCTGGGCTTGTCAGGGAAAACAGGCAGCTTTAACCCTTGTGCTGCTGGAGCAGATCCAGACAGAGTTTGTAACTTTTATAGGGTGAAGGGCTGCATGTCCAGCAGCCACCCCAATGGGTGGGAGACCTGGAAGGAGATCCCTGCCACAACTCATAGACGCTGGAAAGACAGAGTCCCTGGGGGGGCATTACTACTCCTGCCTGTCAACTGGTACCGTCATGCCCATGGTAGGACTGCACCCCGTCTCTCCAGCAAGGACCCTCTGCAGAACAAAAGGCGCTGGGCTCCGCTGTGTTCCTGTGACCACCCAGCTGCTCATTCATGGCAAAGTCTTCTCTGGCAGACCTGCCTTTTTGGACCATTCCCTGCAGCCAAGCCATCAGAGATCCCAGAGCATCCACAGTGTCACATTTGGTGCCATTACGCTTTGTCCAGACATGCACAAGTGCAGTTTGCGGCGCGGGCAGCTGCCAGCCCCATCACGTCTGGTTTGCAGCACACTCTTGCAACCAACAGCTGTGCAGCCTGGGCTGGCTGCGAAGGGTCAGATGCTCTGCACAGACGGCGCAAGGCCTCGCCGACCACACTGTGCTGCTCAGCCAGGTGATGCTCCAGCTACCAGACTCTTGCAGACAGTGAGCGGGAAGCAGACCTATTTGGATTGAGGCTGGAGAAGCACCTGGACAGCCTGCTAATCTTCATTCAGGGTGACGATGGCCTGCGAAGCCAGGGCTCAAGGCCTTTTTGGGCAAGTATGTTAGAGCACGCAAACGTGTGTGCATGTGCAGGCTGTCTGTGCAAGCTGCGCGTGCACAAGTGTGCGTGCACGTGCAAACTTGGGCTGCAGAGTACACGTGCGTGTGGGTAGGTGGCTGAGCAAGGTCCAGCACCCCTCAGCACGTGTGTTTGTGCGCACACCCATGTTTACTTGTGCATGTGCTTAGCTAATAACAGAAGGCCCCTGATCTGCACAGCTCTCCACGCCCTGGCCACGCTTGCCTGGCTAGTGACAGAAGCTCTCGGCTCTGATAGCCCCTCTGCTCTCCTCGCCTTTGTCTCCCTGGCTTTTATTGAGTGCAGGTTTTGTGAGCGGTCGGTGACAGACGGCCCCAGTGCTCGATAACTAGACAATCTGTCACCACCACCACTGACAGCTTTCACAAGGAGCCCCTTTCCTTTCATCCTTCCCGGTTCCCTTCGCCTCTGCTTGTCCCCCTTCCACACGTGCTCTCTGGCTTTGTTCCCCCCTAAAAGCCAAATAGCGACAGAAGCTCCTGATCATAATATTGCTCTAATCGAGTCTGTCATAATCGGATCCAATCTAATTACGTTCAGATCCCTCTCTTCTCCTGACTCTCTATTGCCTGTCCATCTGTCCCTCTCTTCCCTTCCAGTCTTTGTGTCCATCCATCTGTTATCTGCAGGCCTTTCTCCCTTCCCATCATCTCCCTGGGCCCCTGCCCCATTCGCAGCGTGGCCGCCCCGGCCCTTTCCTCCAGCGGCTCCCTCTCCAATCCATCTCTCTTAAAGGCCTCTCCATCAATCCATTTAGCAGCAGCTCCCTGCCTCCTCTAGCCCATCTGCTTCTCCCTTTCTGCTGGCTGCGAGATGCAGAGATGCTGTTTTGTTTGTATGTCGATCTTGATTAGCCCCAGAAACCTCACTGTTAAAGCTGTGCTGGCACTGGGGAAAGATCACCTGGGTAGCAGAGCGCTGTAGGTCCTAAGCAGCATCCTCCATCCCTGCCTCACCACCTACCTCCTCCAAGCAATTGCACCACACACAAGTGCCCAGGCCGGACACGCAGGTGAAAGAGGCTGAAGATAAAAGGACAGGGTCCCAGGAGCACAGGGCTGCACGAGGCAGGCTGGGGAAGAGCAAGCTTGAATCAGTATCTCCTCAAACTACCTTCCTTTTTCTCTAGCCCTGGTATTTTTCTCTAGGAATGCACATGACTGGCTGGACAATAGACAGACAGACAGACGTGGTGGTGGTGAGATCTGACTGGATGTTCTCGCTGCACACAGAGAGAGGACAAGGTAGAGCAGAGCAAGCAGACGGCTGCAATGGTACCCAGTGTGGGAACTAGGTGCCCAGGTATCATCAGGGTGCTGTGGATTTGGGGCATGGGGTCACTCCAGGGTCTTCTGTGCCTTTCCCAGCAGCAGTGGGTGCTGGTGTCTGTTGGAGACAAGGGCAGCGGCAGTGAGGGACCCTGGGCATGATCCAGTCTGGCAATTCCTACACTCCTGTTTGTAGTAGTCAGACCCTGATTTTAAACACATGTTGGTCTCAGATGCCTGCTGGGTGCCAGCCAATGGCCCTTGCTCACTGCAATAGTTATCCTGAGCTAAGCTGCCTTCATTCCTTCAGCTGGACCTCGTTGCTGCTCACAGGGAGGACACAGAAAGCGGTTGTCAACGATCATGGCAGCAGGACTGCTGGGGAGTGACCATAGGCTACTGGACAGACCACTGGACTGGAACACAGGACTCGATGTATCCTTTAGACAGCAACATCATGCAAAGGCTCCATTACGTCTGTACCCACTTTATTGGTCCACGGACCAAATACCTGCCAGTCTACGTAGGCAAAGGATGGGCTCAGGCCCACTCCACAGAGACTCGAGGCACAGGGCACACACAGCTCAGAGGTCCTTAAAGTATTCAGCACAGACAGACCTAGAGCAGTTCCAAAGGTGTGCAGAGGAGTAGCTCTTGTGGCAGGTAGCAGTTTTTCTCCACGTATTTATTTGGGAGTTAAATACTCTCCCTTGAATAATACATGCCTAAGCAATTGTCACTTGTGAAAACATGGTCTGGTTGTCTGAATATGCCTTAAAGTGGTATGTAGAGCAACACCTCAGTCCCTCCAAATCCTGAGTGAGATACCAAGCAGGCAACAGCCCAGCTGGGAGCCAAACCCAGCCACACTGCAGTGCTGAAAGTCAGGGAGAAGCGAAGGGGGTGAATGACAGTCCCAGCAAGGCCATCTGTGGGACAGCTCGACTCCGGCCAGCTGCAGCCACTGCTGCCCAAAGCACAGACGCTGGGCTCCAGTGCTGGGAACAGGAGAGGCAGCAGAAGCTGGGCAGACTGGAGAGAAAGGATGCTCCATGGGGAGAAGAAGTATCATCTCAAGTAAGAGAAACAGTGACTTCTTAGAGAAGTGACAGAAAGCAGGGTACTACGAATGCTGCTCTGCGATGTCCCAAGCTCAGTCCCCAGCTTGAATAAGGCAATGGTAGCTGTTCCTATAGCTCGCCCAACAAACTCTCCTGCCCTTTGTCAGAAAGCCTCTTCCTCTGGTCTCCACAAATCAATCCCTTCACCCCCGCAGCGGGCTTCATCTCTACTTTAACTGCTGATAAAACATAGAAAGCAAATTATTTAAGATGACACCAATTTTTTCTTCCTGTCTCCACTGCTTCCTTCTCCCAGAAGCCAAACAGCCCTGGCTTTGTTCTGGGTATTAATTAACTTTCCTGCCTCTTAATATTCCAGAGCCATAAAGTTCCCAGGAGCTGGGAGGCCGGGCGCTAAGAAAACACACATTTCCTCTCCTTTCTCCTTGTCTCATTGACTGTCACCCCCATATGTCTCCCCCCTCAGGGCACAAGGGCAGCTGCAAACCCTCCTCTCTGGGCTCAGCCCCAGCCCTCTACCTCCTGGGAGGCAGCCGAGTTCAGAGGTCAAGAGAGTCAGTGGCATCTTCTTTTTGTGCAGAAATCCCTGGTAGAGTTGTGTGGGGAGAGAGGAGAGGAAATTGATGCTTGCAAATTATGTGTGTGCATGAAGGGGGGAGTGTGTGTCTCAGCAAGATGCCTGGGGGCTCCACGGCAGAGACAGCATGTGCCAGCTGCCCTCCTCAGCCAGAGGAGTCAGGGGCTGCCCAAAAAACCTAGTCTAGGCTTTGACGTAGCTGGAGGTGGTTTGGGGTAATCCAAGCACTATCTCAGTACCAGAGGCATGGGTGGGAGTTCCATGGAGAGTCTGTGGGGTTATCAGTAAGGACAGGACTTCTCGCGCATCTTTGCAAGGCAAGGTACGGGGACGAGGCTGATTTTGGAGGACAGTCATGAGAAAAGTGAGGCAGACATCCCTGGGTTTCTACTCCTGGCTCGGCACATTGTAGCCAAAAGAGCCGGCAGCAGGTAGTGAATTACTTCTCTCCAAGCACAACAGGAAAGGTGGTTCCAGTGTCTGGCTGACCTTCTCCAGGGCTGTCCTGCCAGCACCAGACTCACTGGAGCTGGGTGCTGGGAGGAGATGGGAACAGGCACAGAGCTGCAGCCCTTTACCTTCAAGAGTAAAACAGCACAAGGTGCAGACAGGCAACTGCCCCTGGGAGCAGCTGCCCCAGCCTTCGCTGGCGTCAACGGCCTGTTTATTTTGAGGAGCAGTTCAGCAAGACTTGCTAGAAGTTGCATCACTTCTTTTTCCCCTGGCAGAGGGCTGCAGAACTTGCTTCTTCCAGGCTGCATCTCCTGAGGGTGAATTTGCCCTTGGCTCCTCAGCTGCTTTCTCCTTTCTTCCCTGTTTCTTCGGTCAAGCATTGAGCAGGGGAGAGAGCTTGCAGAACCCCTGTCCCACTATTCTGTCCCACCAGCAGAATACCTGACCTGCTGAACTCAGTGCCTAAAAGATGCCAAAGATGCCAAGTGCTTGGACAGAACTCAAAGCTGTCCAGCACCTACAAGCATCAGGAAGAACTGGTTAGACCAGGAATGATGTAAAACAACCTCAAAATGTAGTAGTTCTGGAAGGAATTCAAGGACTCATGCTTTGGAGCAACAAGCCAGTCTTAAGAGTCAGAAGAGAGCATTTTCCCAGTACCTGAACTTGATTGCGACAATGAACTGAAATGAAGTGAGCTTTTGTCTCCTCTGCTGACTGTGCTAGAGAGATGGTAACCTTTGTCAGCTGGGAGAGTATCTTAAATCACTGCAGCAAGGTTTGCCAGGAGAAATCTGTCAAAGCCAGAAAACAGCTAGGTAGCTCTAGAGCGTTCCCATGAATTGTTTCCCAGCTGGACTATGTCCTCCTGGACCAGCTACGACAGACGCAAGTGGTGCTTGCTGCATCCCTTCCCTAGACCAGGAGGCAGCCAGGGATACTCTGCTGTGAGCCGCTGCTTCAAAGGCGACCAGACACTGGAGCAGGAAAGTTGTTTGCTTTCCATATGTTTTGCATAATTTCCCATGCAAACTTTCCTGATTATCAAAGCAAATGGGCTTTGAATGGGGGAATTATCTCATTCACGTCAGCCTACCTCAAAGAAGGCCATACCATTGGCTTTGCACTGTCACCCAGCACAACTTACGACTCTACCTTATTTAGCCAGCACACATCCAAATACATATAGTTGCTCCTCAGAACTCAGCAATTTTGTTTCTATCGCAAAGATAAAAATAAATCTACATATATACCAATACTCAAACTACTTTCCACATTAATTTACTGAGAAGGCGCTTATTCCCCATTGCTTATTAGCATTAGGGATGCTCTAATTAATGCACATAATCTCAGGAGTGATGGAGAAAAGTGTATCAGGGGAGTTATCAACTTTAAGGTTTGCGCAGCTGAGGACAGCTGCTGTTAAACCAGGACGGGCAGGAGGAACTAGAGATACAGCTCAGCCCCAAACCAAAGGCAGCTACTGTACGTTACAAAGGAAGATACACAAGGGGTCAAGCCCGTTTAATTTTTAAACTGGGGACATATACCTACTGCAGATAACTGTACTCAGACTGAAGGCATGGAAAGGACGGCTTAAGAGTGAGCCTTTCCAGGGCTAAGACACTAACTCTGGGCTTAGAGCAGCAGACAGCAACTCCCTAAGGGGCAGCAATTTAGTAGCCGTACACAAAACAGCAAAGACTTTCCTGGTCCCAGTGGAGGGGAATGAGCACTCCCAAATCCACTGCCAATTCTTTGTTTGAAGATCGGGAGTGAGACTGAAAGACTGAATAGGTCACAGAGATCCCGATTCTTCCCAACTTGCCCCATTTATGATCTGGAGAGGGATGCAGGTGAACGTAAGACCTTTTCACATGGTCTTGTTTCCATATAAAATGGGATTTCATTCTCCACGACACACAAAGCAGCTCCTTTCACCAACATTAGCTTTACTTTAACAAAACACCTTTGTATTTCAAGTACTGTTCACCTCAAGGTCTCAAAAGCATCCCCTCACCCCTGTGAAACAGGGCAGCAGCAGAGTCCCTGTCACCGGTGAGAGAAGGGCACTGCAAGGGGAAGGGAAGCGGCCGCAGCCAGTCTGGGGAAGGACAGGGAAGAGAAACCTAGGGACTAGGACTCACTCTCGTAGCTCATTTACTTCCCAGACAAATCCCGCAATCCTGACTATTTCTTCCCCACCCCCTTTCGTCCAACACTCAGGCCCAATTCCCCAGAGGAGGGAAGGCTCAGATCTGCACGGCACAAGCCTCATCATCAAAAGCCAGCTGAGCAAAATGAATTTACTGACCATGGCAAAACACAATGAGGAGGGCTGGAAACACCGATGGCTACTGCCTTTCCTTTTACCCCTCTGTGCACCGACAGTGCTGGCACCAAGAGAGTTTGAGGGACACAGAAACCCCCAGCTCAGGGTAAATTTTGGGCTGACAGTCAAGCAAAGACTTGCGGTGTTCTCCAGCACTGGCAGCAGGAGGGAAAATGTGTCTCTGCTGCAGCGCCTGCCAGCCTAGCCCCCTTGCTTCTCCCTTCCTTTTGTCAGCCACTGATAGGAGGGATGCTCATTGCACTGTCCACAGGGGAGACCTGTTGGTTGGCCATCCAAGGAGCGGCGTAGGCACAGACAACGGAGGCAGCTGTTTGTTCGCCTCGCCAGAGAGCGGCTCTGAACAAAAAGCTGGGAGTGGAAAATGGGGCTGGGAGTGGTAAAAGGGTTTATTTCTATTTGTATGGGGAAAACAAGGAGGGGAAAAAAAAAAATTCCAACCAGAAGCCTTTGGGGGGAGGAGGGTGGGGGGAGCAAAGCCCAAACCCAAGCACAGAATCTAGATTTGAAAGATGGGAGAGAGAGGAGTATGAGAAGGATGCATTTTTAATTTTAAAATTATCAAGAACCCTGTGTATATTGACCCAATTTGCTGTTTAGCCATCACTGATCCCACCATCTCTCCACACAGCACTGATCCACGATGAATTAAGCATTTGTGTTTTGATATGTAAGAAAAAAAATACAATAAACTTACCTTAGGGAAGGAAAAACATATTCTACAAAATTCTCTGCCAGACCACATGCTGTCTTGAGGTCCTCTGTCTCACCCAAAATACTTTCATGCACAGAAATAGTCTACCTGGATAATTTTGGGGAACTGATTTTGTTCTGACAAAGTTGGAATAAGTCCAACGATTAGGAGTTAGAGGCTATGAAAATCCTTATTGTAAAGACAAGATATCTTCATGTAAATTGAGATATGAGTTTCTTCAGCATTGCTAGGAGAAATGAAAAGAAATCAGGCACAGAAACATTCCACCAAGTATTAGTGGTGGAGCAGTTTCCTGATAGGAAGATGCATTAGCAAGTGGAAAAAGTCTCCCTCAGGGTAGCACCGAAAGTACAAGGTCTGAATTACTTCAAAACTCCAGAGCGTATGCCTAGTTGAGAAAAGACTTAAACACAATAAGCCCGCACTGTCCTCTAGGGAAGGGAAAGCGATGTCTGCTTTAGTGCTTGTCAGCTCTAATTTCTTGAATTAATCCTCTCTACCTATTTTTGAGCTCCTCACTTTGGACAACAGCACTATCACATCTTTAAATCATGATTGCTGAAGAACAAGTGAATTTTCATACAAAAGAAACAACCAGGAATATCCAAGTGCCTGGTCAGCCACAACTGCTAGCCCTGAGAGCCCAGTCTTGCTGGGCACTATGCAACATCATCGAAGGAAACAAAGTGTGTGAGTATGATCATTAAAAAACACGTTTATTATACCAGTGCCTAGGGATTGACTGAGATCAAGGTACCATCGTACAAAGCACTGTTTGGAGTGATCAGCCATCCCTGCCTTGGAGAGCTTACAGTCTAAACAACAGCGAGTTGATTCCCTGTCCTGTCTGAGGGCACAATGCCTTTCTTTTGTCCAGCTGTAGAAAGAATTCAAAGTTTCAATGTGATTCAAAAACCAAATCAGACAAACTCTGTTTCTCCCGAGACCAACTCCCAGTGTTTTTGGTCCTTTTGGCAGTAACTAAGACAAAACAGGCAATGGGTTAATTTGTAAGTGGAGATTTTTTTAATTAAATGGAACTATTTATATATATACAAAACCCAGAAAATATTGCACCATTAAAAAAAGGACATTTTACATCTAATCATCTGTTAAACACACCTTGCCCTCCCTGCATTGTAGTATACACAAATTCACAGCGACTGTTGGACATTAACAGGCAACCTGTGCTGTCGGACACCATGGAAATCTGCTGGTCCACATACATCCCAGAGAAAATACCTTTACCCTTTCCACCCTTGCCTTCATTTAGGGAACACATCCATCATATTGTTGTCTCAGTGGCATTCAGGACCAATCCTCTCAAGTTGCTCAGAAGTAAGGACAAATTAAAAAGAAAGGTTTTGGGAACTTCTCAGTCACAATTTCTTTAAGGCTTGGTCAGCACGGTTTTCTGGGAAAGTCTCTCGCGTTTTAGGGTTCAGTCCCCAGAACCTGAGCATGGAAGCTCTGGAGAGAACCATTTGCATCCCTATCCAGAGAGAGGGGCATTCCAGTGTAGTTTTATCTTTGACAATTGTAATCCAAGGGCCAAGACTTCTCAAGCCCCGAGAGCATCTTCAGTAAGCCACAGCCCCAGGGTCCCGTGGGATGCTAAAAAGTATATCTGCTTTGGCGTTGATAAAATACGTGGCGAGGAGAGAGAAGATCAGAATGGCAATGCCCACAACCAAAGTGATTATCTAGGAAGGGATGAGAAACACTTAGCATTGTTGTTACAAACACAGACCTGCAGCACCTCACAGAATTTGCATCAAATAGGGGTCTCTGTCAGAAAGCTACAGAGACCAGCTCACTACTGAGGCACTATGTATATTGAAATAAAAAGATACTCTGAGTGAGGACTTTACAGACTCAGACAAAAGTGACTGCCAGACAGGATCAGGTCAGCTTTCACTGTACTTATCAACAGTGCACACAAACAGATGTTTAAGAGAAAAGGTAAGAAAGTTGTATCACGGATAAAGAACGTATTGCGTTTCAGAGTGGTCGACGCAGTTCGCAAAGATTTTTAGTGAGCATTTAATGTGACACGTTGGCTACTCCTGCAGGAACTGCCATCTCCTCCAGTAAGGAACTGTAAATGTCTTCGACAAGCACAGTTGCTAGCAGAATCGACATCTGTCAATAGCCTTTGCATAACTGAGATTACCTCCTGCTCAGCACCTTTCCTGAAGCCTAAGTGCCAGACCAGTCTAAGGCCTCGTTAGATTCCTTCCCATCGACCCTTCTCCTTGCATGGTAGGACTGCCGTTCCCAGTCTCCCCTGGATATCTCAGAACAGACCCCATGAAGTGGCCAGACACTCACGCGCCGCTACAACTCACTCAGTACTTTTTCTATCAGGTCAACACTTCAGGGATGGCTGAGCTCAAACTGTGCATCTCTAGGGCACCAGTATCTACCAGGCAGAGATACACAGGCAGGGCATTGTGCTTGCCTGACAGCGTTAAAAAGGCCCAGTGCCACACAAATAAATTGCTCAGATTTCAAATAACCATCTGAGAGATGCAACAATTGCCTGGGCTTGCATGGCCTTTGGGTGGCTTACTGCTAGGGCATGATGATGACTGCACTGTGCACTCCTGAGTCTGTCCTGACAGCATATGACATCATTAACAGCCAACCAGAGGGCATCGAGACAGGCAGAGAGTCCCAAAGTGACTGTACACTTAACCCTTGTTCTGCTGGCACTTAAGCCACATCACACCCACCTAAGGGCTGCTTAGAATCTGAGACACTAAACCAACAGCAGCTTTTGTTTGTGGAGATTTGTGCAAAAGTTATTTCTGCACTGTCAAGAGGGGATTCAAACTGCAGAAAGGAAGATCTGGCTTGCACTTCAGGCAAAACACTGTAACAGCCAGATTCACTGGCTTGGCTTCCTGCGCTTGGGGAAGGGGTTAAGACTCCTGTCACTTCTATCTTTTATTCACAGAGCTCAGCCTGCTCATGGGACTCTTGATTATTCTGCACTGTCTCGGCCTCAGCGACTAGGTTATTAACCCACGAATGGCTGGAGGTGGTAGGGTTATCACCAGTGATGCATTCTTGGTTACCTCATTTTCGAGGATTAAAGCCTGGCTGTTCTTAACTGGGGAGCCCACACAGGATGATGGCACAAGATCTTGTAGCTAACTCTGAACTGTTTCTCCAGCTGTCAGGAGATGTTATTCAAAGCTAGCCACATTTTTTTCTCTACTTTCTTTTTCAGATGTGTACACACTCACCTCTAGCTCCTTGCTGGCTACCAGAAATATCCGGGCACGGATCTCTTTCCACCGACTCTCTGTCCACGTGGAGTACTCTGTAGATCCCCACTGCCGCAGCTCAAAGGCAGGAGAGAGTGCTTTGCTTCGGCGAACAGTTGACCGAACACAGTAGGGGACTCGTGATGTCGAGTTAGGGTCCAGGGAACCCTGCACCCAGGCATATTCATACATCTGCAAAGAAAACAGGAGAGTAAGAAACAGCAAACAGCCACTAGCAAATAACCAGGCTATCCCCTTGTTCTGGAACCTTACCCATGTCTCTGGGAAGAGAGAGAGGGGGCGGCTTTACTGACTGTTCTCACTGTAAGGGGATCCTTTTGCCCACTCCTTCCCTGCCCTTGGGCGTTCAGATGCCTCCTTGTTGGAGCAGTTTCCCAGTTCTCCCATGTGTTATTACAAGCAACAGAAAGCATTCCTAACCAGGCGTCCTCAAAAGCGGAAACCAGCAAACTGGACAGCAGATCTGTCCTTACCTATCACCCCACTCTAACGGATACTTACTTCTTTCTCACTGCTGGGTATTTTTTCAGGGTTCTGGCACTCTTCCTTGGTAAGGTTAACAACAGTGCCCGTGAGGTTGGCCAGGACATAGTGTACAAGGTGGGTAGTGTTCACAGGGATGGCAACGGCGACATAATGTTGGGGAACATCACCTGGAACAGTCAGAGAAATGGGATTGGTGGGGAGATGGCCAGAAGCAGACAATGTTAGTATGGTGCTTTAGAAAGCTGCCAGGTAACATATGGGGTCAAACCCATTTCTGTGTTCTTCTTCCCTATGTTGCTCTTACCCAGAATTCCTTTCAGGTCTGGTTTAATGATGGACTGAAACCAGGAATTGTTCATTTTAATCAGAAACCCATACAGCATTCGAGAGACCTGGAAAGAGATGGAAATTGGTTTATACAAAGAGGAGAAAAAATAGCATCTTAACAGCTATGCCTCTCAAGATTATTTGGCTGACAGATGTTTCCCACTACAAGGGCCAAGAGCACTGCAAAGGAGAGACTATATGTCACATCTGTATATAATTCAGGACCGAGC
The DNA here is from genome assembly GCA_013401315.1 of Balaeniceps rex. Classification (NCBI taxonomy): domain Eukaryota; kingdom Metazoa; phylum Chordata; class Aves; order Pelecaniformes; family Balaenicipitidae; genus Balaeniceps; species Balaeniceps rex. Next base: position 26,903 of record VYZW01008888.1, read on the forward strand.
TGTGAAAATTGCATTTGATTCCAGTTCCACTGACTCCTTAGCTGATCCCTGTGGCACACATTGCCATTTCACCTCAGCTTCCTCTTCTGCTTTGTGGAACAAGGATAAAGGAGCTCTGTTTTGTAGAGGGCTCGTGAAGCTTAATGTCTACCCTGAGATTGAGAGGCAAGGAACTAGAGAAGGGTGAAAGGTTTTTCATTCAGCTGTGGTGGGCAAAGAGAGAAGGGGGGAGGCAAAGCCCTCATGGAGACAGACAGGACAGCATGCTGTGTAAACACATATAAACAGAGACAGAAGGGAAATACGTGAGGGCTCATCAGAGATGCCAGCGACTCAATTCCATCTGCTCGTACCGTTTTTGGATCTGCCTGAATAGCAGAGGTGTTGTTGGCTCCCCCCGCAAGCCGGTAGAGAGCACGGGCGACCACTGTGGCAACTTCTGCCAGGGACTGCAAAGGAAGAGTGCTCTGTGTTAATCAAGATAGGCAGATCCAGCAAAACAAGCAAGGAGAGCAAGCCAGAATCTACACATCCATCAAAATGCTTACATCGTGCTAGCATTTGAGTGACTATTGCCTTTGTCGCTGTACAAAGCACTCGCACCTTCTTTCTGCCCTTTTTGGAAACAGCTTTCCCCCTCTCCCCATGACCCTGCTTCTATCTGCCCCTACCCAAAGCCCCATCCACCCCAGATACAGCAGCTAAAGAAAATGCAAAGTAGGAACCTTGGCTGTGTCTGTGACATACTCCAAGGTCTCCTCAGGGCTAAGCCCCTCGGGGTATTGCATCCGGATGTTCTCTGGAGTGTCATACATGCTCTGGTAGTATCTGAAAAGAAGAAGGCAAACAGAGGTTGGGGAGGGGCAGAAAGAAACCACAGGGCATGGAATTCAATTCAGAGTGTGCCTAAAGCAAACAGTGGGAGCAGTCTCCTGGGAGCAGAGATACAGCCCTGCCAAAGCACTGCCCTGCCACACGCTCCTTAAACCATTTAATGAGGCTTTATAATTAACTTGGCCCTTCCACAGCTTCTCCCATCTGAGGATCTCCACACAATTTACAAGCTGTGATTAGCTTTCAGGTGGGCGACAGCCCAATCTATTAAATGGGTAGAGAAACTGAGGCAAGGACAACCCATGCAGAAGGTCTCCTGGGAAGAGGGCTTTTGATGCAAGTCATGCCAGTGGATTTTATTAATGCCTTATCTTGAAGGCGGCGAGGAATTCCAAGTGAACTCTATGAGAGATTTACACCAAGGCGTCTGCAGCACACGCAGCTGAACTGGGAACTGGGCTGAAAGCCCACTGCATGGTCTATGCACCTGACATTCCCAGCCAACCTGGGACTGATCCCCCCAGTCTAAAGATGGGTCACACAGCAGTGAGCTGTGCTTTCCTCCACCCCAGCTCTTCTTACCCCTTTAGAGCAGTGTAGATTTAGAGATGAAAGGGAAGCGGGAAGCTACTCCCCCTTGATTGCTACAGAGATTCTCAGAAGCAGCAGAGAAGGATATGAAGGGAAAGATGAAGAAGATGAAGGGAAAGAGACAATTTGAAGAGTTTAGGAAAGAGGGGAGAGGCATATGTCTGTCCTCTACCCAATATTTCCACTTCCAATGTTGAAGAGGAGCAGGGGATCCCCAAGGAACATGCTGTAGCAGGGTCATGTGGGGTGAATAAAAGTGCCCTTTCCAATGCCTGAGGCTTTCTACCATCACAAATAGAAAGCTATATTTTTTAAAAAAAAAAAAAAAAAAAAAAAGGCAGCTAGCTTCTGGAAGAACAGATGAGGCTTAGGCACGCTCGGTTGCCATTTGCTCACCTCTGGCTTCTAGCCAGCTGTGGGGAACATTTTCTGTACAAAACTGGATTTCTTTCGGTTGTCAGAATAATTATGTTGCGCTTGTTCAATTACATGGCACATGTTTGCTCCTCTTCTCCCCCTGGACTGCTGCTCTACATGTATGTTAGCACACCCCCGGCAGAGGCGTTGCAGGAGCTCAGATGCCCTCTGCCGGCTCCGGTGCCTTCGGCTGTGGGCCAGCCTGTGCCTGTCGAGCCCAGAGAAGTACCTGTTCTGGAAGGCAGTCTTGTGGTCAGTTAGGACCACTCCAGGGATGTGCCGGGCCCGAAGGAAGCGCTGGAAGGAAGATGGGGGAAGAGGCTGCGAATATCCAGCTTCCTGCAAAATCACGCTTGCTCCCATGCTGCTATTACTCAGAATATCTAGCAAGTTTCTAACCTGAAAGAAGAGAAAACAGCAATGTTCAGCTATTCTTTTGGATGTGTAATTTCTCTGGAAACCTTAACATCCTGATCATCTGCAGTGTGCTAAAGATCCCACAGCATTTTGGTTAGATGAACAACTACAGACTGCTTTCTATTACCTGCACTTCAACGGACTCATTCATCCGAGAGACGGGGTCTGTATGCATCCATAGAATTGAGTCATTCCTTAGAGCGACCTTCAAGGAAAAAAAACAAACCCACCATAAGTAAATGATTGGAAATCACTGAGTCTTGCTGAGCAGGGAAGTCCAGGGAAAAATCAGAAACAGTGGAAGGCTAGCTGGGAAAACCACAGCTAAATTATCACAGAGAAACAGGGAACAAAAAGGTCCCCTAACTTATCCCACACCTGATTCAACTCCACAAACGAATGAATGTTGTCCAAACGGAGAGGAAAGTCATCTTTTTCCATATCATACACCATTCGTGAGCTGCCAATGTAATCAAAGGTCTCCTGCAACAGAACAAAAAAAGTCATACATGAATCACATACGGACAGCTGCCTGGCACAACTAACAGCAATATTTGAGAGGCTGAGGGGGACCAAAACCAAGACTTCAAGGGCCAACTACTGCACCAAGTATTTCTGAAGGTTTGCACAGCCTGGCACACCCCAAAACACCAAAGTAAGTATTACATTGTGCCTGGCTCCAAAGACAAAGGTATTGTAGGAAGGGATGGAGCAAAGGACAGAAGTGAAGGGAAAGAGCAAAAAAACAGAGGACAGCTATTGAGTTCCACAAGCAAGAAAGGCACAGAGGCAAAGTCAGACCGAAGTGAGCACCAATATCTAGCCAGATACTGTTACTGTGAATAACAGCAGAGAAGCATTAATACAGCCTTTACTCTGGCATAAGTCATCCTCTTTGTTTTTTGGTGAGGACAGCAAGTCACAGAAAAGGGCAATTCTCTATTTCAGGAATTAAACACGTGAAGCTTTCCTGAAAGGAGGGATGTCTGTTTCCCTGGAAAAAAGGGAGGGAAGGCTAGATGACAGAAATGAGTTTGTCAAGGGAGCTGCAAGAAGCTGAGAATTGCCTGGGGAAGAATAGGTGCCCCTAAGAAGAGAATCCCTGTGACAAAGAAGGGCAACGAAGTCAGCCAGCCACCAGACTTCCCCCTTGACTAATTTACAGCCAAGTCTTATCATTCCTCCTACATCCTGGGAGCACGACAGAGAATGTCCGCTCCATAGCACTGTATGCCTGTCTCCCCCAGGGAAATTCTGACTAGGGATATATTTGCTGAGGAGGGTGAATGAAGGGAATCACATGGCCACAGCATGGGGCTGTGTGAGCCAGTTTCACAAAGCTGCACAAAAGAAGCCATCAGTGTAGATGCCTTGAGGGGAACATCAGCTGTTGGCCATCAGTCCCTCCTCCATAAGCTTGTTCTGCTTTTCCACAGCTGCCAACTCCAGTGCTGGGCTCTCAGAAATGAGCTACATTTCGCTGCTGTCAACACATATATTTTTAATCTAGCCTTTTCTGGGCTTCATTTCAGAATTTAAAGCTTGGCCATTGCAGTTCATCCTGAACAGGGGTGAGGCAGAGAACAGACATACACACAGGCACACTGGGAGGAGACAGGAGGGAAAGCAAAGTTTGAGTCATTCATCCAGAATGAACTGTGGGGCAGAATATGGGTTGCCCCAGTGGAAGCTCCATCTGCTGTTGTTATCCCAGTGCAAATAAGATCCTGTTCTCACTGGGGGAGCAGAGAGAACCACGTGTGGGGATGCAGACAAATGACTCCGCACAAAGAGTAGGGAAAAAGTTCATTTGCAGGGAGCCAAGGACTGATTTGCTATCTTGGAACAAGCCAAATGGTGGAGTGACGCTGCTGCTCTTACCCCTTGGAAGAAGGTGAACATTATATTCCTCTGCAGCAAATGAATATCTGACACTTTATGAAGGGCTTCAGCAGCGGCCAAGTGGGTCACAAAAGAAGAGACAGCACTCTCTGCCCCAGGTGCAATGTTCCAGAAGAAGGAATGGCTGTCAATCTGTAAGAATGAACAGGAGGTGTAAGAAATGTGCACAGAGACAGGGGAATACTGTACTGGGACAGCAAATCTATCACCTCTCTCCTATCCTACTCATAAGGGAAGAACCAAAGCACCCTGTCTAATGAAACTTAAAATACCCATTGCACTGCTGTGGCAGTTCTGAGGCCTCAGAGCTGTGCCACCACCCCCAACCCCCCTCAGCCCTGACCTGAAAACTAAGATCATCAAGTGTGCCATAATTTTAATGCTAGCATCATTGTTCAGCACGGGCCTCTGAGATAGTGACAAAACAGAGTTTTGAACTTGCATCTCTGGAGGGTGTGAAGTGACTGTAAAACAGACTGCTAGACAGGGAAGTGAACTTCTTTCTCAGCTCTGACACTGACTCACTGCTTGACATGCAGCAAAATCTCCATGTGATTCAGCCTCCCCTCCCAAAAATACAGATGAGCCAACCATGCTGTCTCCCCCTGCAACACATTTTAAGGATGTGAAATATCTTAGGAAAGCACAACAGACACACTAACTATTTCTACTTGTCTGGCTCCATCAGTGAAGAAAATGCTGAAAAAAGTCTCACATTAACAAGACAGAAAGAAACAAAATGCAGATGTCCTTATACTGAAACAATAGGTAAACCCACCAACTAAAAGGCTCATACTTCCAGAAACACAATAGCCAGTCAGATCTAAAAGAAGGTTTGGAACATGGGAATAAATGAAAATATATGAGGAGTATATTCCGCTGAGACTTTAAGCCCACATCTTCCCAGAACCCCTCCAGTCCATGCTCTACAAAGCAAGTTTAAGAGGTACCTACTCGGGTAGCGACAATAATAACTTCCTTCTCAGGATCGACTTTTCCAGAGGAATTGATAGGTTGCAAAGTGCTCCACACATTGAAATCAAGAAGAGGATCACACACAACCTCTAGGAAGCAGAAACAACATTGCTTGAGTTGAGACTTACAGCAGTGACAAGTGAGAAATGAGCTTTCTGGTCAGCTGCAGCTCACCAGTGGTTCTACCACAGGAGCAAACTTCTGCTCAGCAGGCATGAAGTCCTGGCCCCAGGGAAATCACTGGCAAAACATTCAGCAGGACCAGGATTTCAATTTATGTACACACAGTCTAATGGAGCAGCAATCTCAGAGCCATTCTTGATGATCTATGTAGCGGGTGTTAGGTACTTTTCTCAGCCAGCATCTTTTCTACATGTTATTTTCTAAACTGATGACAAACAGAGCCCAAAATTCTTTACCATTTGAATAGTTCATTTTGAAAAGGCTCAGCTGGCAAGCAAGCCTTTAGGGAAACTCTAAAATCTTCTTTGTTTTGCACAACTGTATTCCACTGGGATTTTTACCACCAGCCTTATCCCTCATCATGACAAGAAAAGAGGAATCTGCTCACCTGGATTAATGCTGAAGGTGCTTTGGAGGAAGCTGCGTCTCATGCAGGTAACTGTGCTGGTGACAGCATGCATGTGGGAAAAAAGCTGCATGGCACAGAGAGGGTACTCGGGGCCAGATCCATCACGAGGGACATTATGGTCTTGATAACACTGGATGGAAATAAAAATCATTACAACACTTAGCCTTTCTGTAATAGCATTGTGTACTGCACGTAAAATTGGACCATATATTTTTACTGTAGATTGCAACATCTAAGCTGAGAGAAAACAAAACTTCTGCCCCTGTTCCTGAACTGTGCAGCAGTTCCCCTCTCCTACTCATTGAGGAAGTGCAGTACCTGCTTAATAACTTGCGTCTCATTGGCATCTTCAAGGAGAAAAATAGGGAAGGCAAAATCCTCGTACGAAAGCCCACTCCCCACAGGATTCCACACAGTCTTATTGCAGTGTGCAAACTGAGGGCCATAATCTTTGGAATACACACCTGGAAACAGAAAGAAATGGGCAAATCTGAGCCTGCAAGAGAATAACAGACTGCAGGAGAGGTAGGGCCTGCTGAGAAAATAGCAGCAAATACAGAATGAGCACCATTATGGGCTGAGGAACCAGCTGACAAAAGCTCAGAGAGATGGAGTTGGTCACTGCATGCGGCACAGTGGCAGAGACAGAGCGCTGTGCCACGCAGAGAGAATGAGAAACATGCATGCTCAAAGCTGTCGCATGCCAGGAGGCTGGCATGAGCACTCAGTGAGCATTTATCACACGCTGAGAGAGCGGAGGAGGCACACAGAGAAACATTATACTTCAAAAGGAGCAACATACAAACCCGCATTTTCTGAGCTCATCATGTGCTGGAAGTACCCCTAAGGCATCCACAATGTGCCAATCATTTTAACACCTAAATACTGTGCAAACAGCACGAAGGCAGAGACATGACAAATGCCAGCAGACCAAACTCATCTCAGGAGCATACATGGCATCCTTCACAGCAGAAAGCTTTGTGCAAACTACAGAAGGGGTAGTGATTTCTCCCCTCAAAGTGCAGTACAGTACATTTGCTGCATGAAAAAACAGTGAAATAAAAACCTAACTGAAACCACAGGTGTAATTCAGGGAAGCAGAATGTCATTTTAAAAAGTAGCGACTGACCCAGACAGAGAAGTTAACACACACTCCACTCAATCTATGCAAAACCAAGACGCTTTAATGATCACGTGTGGACAAAGTACAAGATTCACGTGTTAAAGAAAAAGAAGTTACAACAACCCTTGGTCAGGTTTAACCCTTCAGTGACTTAATGCTGTTTTAGACAGCCTATCTAACAGTATTCCCCTAAAGACTTGTCCCAGCCCTTCTTGAGAAATGAGATTCCAGCTCAGACCAACTACTTCGAAAGAACACATTGAGCCTGTTATCGTAAACACCATTTTGACATTAAAGCGTAGCTGCAATTTCAGCTACGCTTTGCACTTCTTGCTTTGACTGTACAATGTAAAGACTCCATTTCTCTTACTCCTAACAAGGATAAAGACTTAACGTTTCCTTACCAAACCCATCATTGGGGCACTTCAAACCAGGAGAGAATCCCTGGGGAGGGCTAGGTTTGGCAATGGCCACAGCAAGGCCTGACACTCGTGAGGTTCCCTTCAGCTGCAGCATTACCCTCCTGGAAGAGAAAATACGAGTGAAATTTTGAATTAATTAATGAAGAATTACAATCCAAGACATGCTAATGCTGATGTATTACAGTCGAGCACGTGATGACGCTTTTGATCAAAATAACCAACATGTCCCTTTTCCTTTATCTTCTCAGAACTGCATAAGACTACGCGTAGAGCAACAAGCAGAAAACTTCAGCCACATCTTTCCTGCTCTCCCCAGGAAGAGATGTGACAATCTTAATCATGCTGTTTAATGAACTTTAGTAACTGCTACAGTGATGAACATGGCATGAGAATTTACACAGAGCAGAGCTCTTCTAACAGCAAACCAGCCCATTTAAGAATAAATTCAGGCACTGAAACACAGTAAACCCACAAATGTTTCAACCTCACTATAATTCAGTGCAGTCAGGGCTGATTCTGCCATCTGTCACCTGAATGACATTTCCATCGCCAGATTAGGGACCCATCTTGGTCTTCTGGGCTCCCGTCTGGGAAGACAAAAACTGATGATGACTGACCTGTTGAAGAGGTTCCCATCTAGCAGTATCATGTAGGGTGGGTGCGGGCCATCAGCAAGCACCCAGTTCAGGTCCTCCTCCTTCTCAACCACATGGATCACCCCTGTGTCTCCGCTGATGGAGGCTGTGGAAAGAGAGTGTGCCCTTCAGGTTTCACAGTGATCTACTTCCTCCACACCCCAAACCACCCCAGAACAGCAGGGCAGTATGTTACTAAGGGCTTTAGGGAAGAACAGCTCATGGGATTAGAGGGATGGAGGAAGCAATTTGGTGGAATGGCACCGTTTAGCCAGAGCAGGACAGAAAAAGGAACAGTGGCTTTCAGTATGCAAAGAAAAAAGCTGAACAGCATAGATTAAGAAATAAGCACTCGTGCTTTGAAAGCATCTTTTGTTTAAGCGCATCAAAGCAGTTAAGGACCTTGAGCTAACTCAGCACTATGAGTCTCCTGTGACTGAAGAGAATAAGGAAGGATAGCAGGAAACAGGCCCTGAGACAGAAAGCACTTGGAGGAGACAGGACCTGCCTCAAGGACCACAGTCACAGAAGCAGTTTAGTGCTGCCCCTCAGCAAAGAGTAACAATTGCAAATTCAGAAACTGAGAGCTCAAAGACAGCTCAGCATGAGGCCTGGAGGAGCACAAGGGGCAAAAGATTGTGACAGTGAAGGGGACTGTCAACAAAGCAGGTCCACCACTTGTCATTTCGCCCCATCCCAAAGAAAACAGACGGCAGACAAAGCACTTTCATAAGAAGCTACTGATAATAATGAGCATTTTGTCACGCCCCCCAGTTAGTAACTGCTGTCATTGTCGGAAACCGCCTGTGACTGGGAAGGCAGGACCGCGTGCGGCTGTCTGCCCTAACACTAGGCTCGCACAGGGGGTGGAAGCAGAGTCAAGAGACCCTTGTACCCTTGGTTATCTGCAGTGGCAGCTTACAACCTCCGCTGCAGGGAGTGGCTCACCGTGGAAGCAAAACTGAATTGGAAATGACCAAAACACTGACTCACGCTAACTTCGGCCAGGAATACTGCTTGAATGGGGTTCCCTTACCTATTTTTTAATTTTAACAGTCACGCAGTCCTGCCTTCCCCATTTCAATGACAAAAAAACCCCTTACAAAGTTAACAAGCACTGCACAAGCAGCTCAACCAAACCCTCCGCTCCCTTCAGATGTCACCTTCTCACTTCTTCACTCCCTGCTCCCTTTCTCTCGTACCGTGTTAACCCCAACACGCTCTGCAGTGCTCACAGGTTTGCCTCATACCCCTAGAAGCTGTGGCTTGGTTTTGTCCTGTGCGTGCGCTGACTGCATGAGCTCAAAATGCTGCTCTCTGCCTTGGCAGGGATTTTCGAGGTCTGTAGGAAGGCAGACTCTCTAAGGTCTCCACCGCTCAATTTAGCTGAAACGAGTCAGCATATTCAGCATTACTGGAGCAGGATTGGAAAAGAGGGCAAACAGCGCTGAGAACAAGGGCAATACGGATCTAGGCAAGTCCAACAGGAGAGCTACATTACACCCCATCACCCGTGGCATGACCATCCCCAGGAGCGGCTCTGGGGCCCCGCAGCTGTACTCACACTGGCAGCCGATCTGGTGGGTGGCATTCAGGAGGCGAACGCACGGTGCCGTTTTGTTCAGGGGGATATAGATCTTCCTCTCAACAGAGTTCCCCTGGCAGGAGCCTGGAGAGAAGACACAGCCCCGCCTCAGAGGGGGACAAACCAGGGGCTCCCCGCATCTCAAAAGGCTCTCCTCAACTCAGGGGGAAAAGACGAGTCCCTCCCTAATTCAGAGGGGGACAGGCGAGGGCTCCCAGTGCCGCCATCTCAAAAGGGACCAGGCGAGGCACTCCCTACCTCCGCTTCAGTCGCGGAGCAGCCCCAAACCGGGGGAGGCCTGCCCTGCCCTGCCCTACCCTACCCCGCCCTACCCCACTCCCAGCCAGCCTCACCCGCTGCCAGCACGGCGAGAAGCAGTCCCCGGAGCAACCCCCACCAGGCCGGGAGCGGGGCCCAGCAGCTCCCCGCAGCAGCCTCCATCCCCCGGCTGGCCCAGGCTCTCCCCGCTGCCGCCATCTTCCCAGCCCTTCCGCTTCCTCCGTCGCGGCCACGCACGGGAGCCACCGGAAGCTGCTCTGCGCCGGCGGGAGGACTGACACTCGATGGTCGGGGAGGTGGCGGAAGCGGAAGTTGCCTGAGGGCACTTCCGGGGCGCCGACGTGGAGGGCCGGGGCGGTGGCGGTGCCGAGGGCCGGGGCGGAGGGCGATGCTGACCAAGTTCGAGACGAAGTCGGCCCGGGTGAAAGGTAATGGCGGGACCGGGCTCGGGCCGTGCTGGGAGCCCGTGGGGAGCCGGGGAGGCCGTGCCGGGAGCTCCCGCCCGCCCCTGGGGTCCTTGAGCGCAGGGGACGGCCGGCTCCCCTAGGGCTGCTCCGGGCCTCTGGGCTCCCAAGTGCGCGGAGGCCTCGCTGTCACGTCTCTCTGTGCCTTGGCAGGGCTCAGCTTTCACCCCAAGCGGCCATGGATCCTCACCAGCCTGCACAATGGCGTCATCCAGCTGTGGGATTATCGGATGTGCACGCTTATCGACAAATTCGACGAGCACGACGGTCAGTGTGCTGGAGGGGAGGTGTTGGGACCTGCTTGTGGAGGAAGACTGGGGTGCGGGCGGAGGAAGGGAGGCTCTGCTGAAGTGTTGCTGAGGCTTCTGCCTGTTTGACTTAAGATCCTCTCTGTTTTAGCCTGTGTTCCTTTGTGGCCAGTTTGCTGGCTCTGAACATTGCTTGCATATGCATAAGGAGAGGTAGTAGTTTTGTTTCTGGTATGAAAATGAACCCGTAAATACAGATGTGAAGGGCCTGGATGTTTTGTGATGGGCTGCTGCAGGCATCTTGATGGAAAGGAACGGAATGGGAAAGTTTGGGAATGGGATCTCAGACTGTTATGTGAGTTTTTGTGGTTGTCATCGATAGTGACAGGAGTGAGGAGGAATGCAAATTGTAGTCTTTAAGTGGTACAAGGGAGTGCTCCAGCTGTCAGCTGTCTTGCTGTGTCCAACCTGCTCTTCCTATTTGCAGGACCCGTTCGAGGTATTGACTTCCACAAGCAGCAGCCCCTGTTTGTTTCTGGAGGTGATGATTACAAAATAAAGGTAAAATCTTACCCCTTTAGCTCTTGTTCTCTAAAAGACATTATCTAGGGAAGGGAATGTGCAAAGAAACCGGTTAAAAGATGAGAAAGAGTGTGGGTGGGTGGGAAAGAGTGTTTGGGAATTGCAGTTCTGTTGCAGAGGCATTAGAGTTAACTGCAGCGAGCTGAAGTCTCTTTGTAGCTTGCATTAGAAACACATTTTAAAATGGAAGAGAGAGGCTTGTACGTGAACGGAAATGTGAGAATGCACACAAAAAAAATCTAGCAGGCGGTGGCACGTACTGTCATTGTTCTGCTTCTGTGTTGTGCAGGTCTGGAATTACAAATTGCGCCGCTGTCTTTTCACTCTGCTCGGGCACTTGGATTATATTCGCACTACCTTCTTCCACCACGTAAGCTCCTCTCGTGCTTACTCCAGTGATGGGTGCCTGCTCCCTTTGTGTGTGAAAGGGAATCTCTTTTGATTTTCCCTGGATGGGAATCTTTGCTAAAGAAATTGTGCTGGACTTGCTGGTATGAGTGTGCTCCAGATATGGTGGCCTTCTGTAGAGGTGTAGGAGGCATAAATTCTGTCTCCGAGATCTTAAATAAGATTTAAAAAGGGTCATTCCTGGGGAGAGTTGGAAAATACCATGTGGGGAGGGAATGTCTGGGGTGTGTATTACTTCATATAGAGAATACTTTGTCTTTTTAGGAATATCCCTGGATCTTGAGTGCTTCTGATGACCAGACCATTCGGGTTTGGAACTGGCAGTCCAGAACTTGTGTTTGGTAAAGTCAATGGTTGCTTTAAAAAATAACTGCATGATTTGGGGGTGAGCTGTCTTCATCTGTTGTTTTCAAGTGGAAGCCATGCTTAGTTGAAGGAACAGAACTGACAAAGAGAACTGATCAGTTATGAATATTTCTATCAGTCTATTTTGCTTGTTTATTCTGACGCCACTAGACTTGTGTTCATAAATTCATGTGTTGTTTGGTTGAAAATTTTTTGAGGTTAAAATAATATCTGTCAGTGCCGAAGACTGTGAAGTTATTGATATCAGAAAGTCGGCCCATGAATGCTCTCTGTAACAAGAGATGCGCTCACTGTTCATCGTGCTAACTCTTGAAGAGTAGCGTTTAGCAATGCTATGTTCCTCATCATCCTTCCCGAGACTGAGCTTATTGCTGTAGGTGCAAATTGGAATGTGTATTAATATCTCTTATGTTTAAATGGTATTTTCTGTACTTTTTGTTGTAGTGTGCTGACAGGACACAACCACTATGTGATGTGTGCCCAGTTTCACCCTTCTGAGGACCTGGTAGTGTCAGCCAGCTTGGATCAGACTGTGCGCGTTTGGGATATTTCTGGTGAGCTGCCCAGATCAAGGGGGTACCCAGTGGCAAAGCCCGCTTCAAAACTGCAATTGCTGAAAGCCAAGTGAGGCAGAAAAGAGCGGTTCGGATCTGAGAGCAGGAGGAGTAGCCTGTTGACTGCAGGAGCCTCAGGCAGAAAATTATTGATGGGGACCTCTTCCCCTCAGTTTCCACAAAGCTGTAGGATGTTAGCTGGAAGGGACCTCTGGGCGTCATCTAGTCCACCCTTTTGCTTAAAGCAAGTCTTCTGCAACAGTAGATGAGGTGAGCTGTAGCTTTGCGCAGCCAAAAAAACCTCTAAAGACAGAGATTCTGCAACCTCATCTCCCAGTCAGATTTTATAGCCAATATAGGCAATGAGTGTTGCTGTCAGAAGGGCCACAGAGTTGTCAACTGATCAGCTTTGCAGATGTGCCAGACTTGGAGGAGGATTTTAGAAATTCCTGGATCACCTTTATCCCTTTGAAAAACTCTTGGAGGCAGCAGTAAGTCGTTCGTTCTGAGAGAAAGATAAAAAGGCCTGTGCCTGGATTGCAAAAAGGGTAGGGTTTTGGTTTTTTTTTTTTGTAACCTAGTCGTGGGTGGTGACAGGAAGATAATATTATTAGGAATTCTTTTAACTTTTTCAAGTCTGCTTGTCCGTTTCATAAAATGATGCGTGGCCTAAAGATCAGAGCAGGAGTTGCAAGTCAAAACTCTAAAGTACTTTGCTGATATCTTAGATATTTCTTAGTTATACCTAGGCCACAAGGTGACTTAATGGAATGAGATATGATCCCTAAATGAAAAGCTAGAAATAAAGAAAATATTAGATGGAGATAAGGGACTGGTGGGAGGCAGGTGGGGGCAGTTCCGGTGGTGTTACAACATAAACTATTCTAGAGACAGACTTCATCCGACCTGCCGCTCTCGCCATTGCAGTTTTGGTTGGGCACACTGCGTTATTTGTAGTACACGCTCAGACATGGCCAGCTGTGTCAACAGTAGGGGCTGGGGACAGGATATCCTCGTTATTTAAAACCTGTCCCCGTCTCTGTACTGCCAGCATGGGGAGTTTAACAGCTATTCTGCCAGTAAGCTTTGCTGCTGCATTCTCCCACAAACACTCTCTCTCAGCAGAGTTCCAGCTGCCAAATTGGTTTGGAGATAGAACAGACCTTTTTTTCTCAGCTGATATGTGATGAAGGGTTTTAGAGACATGCTGAATTATTGACTCAGCTGTTGCTCGAGTCAGACACGACACTGCGAGAATACTAGTGTGTGGAAAAACCTACAGAGAGATGAGAAACGGAGTCAAAATACAATTCCGCTCCCCAGTTTTTCCCCAAAATGACTTATGTCCTTAGCAGAATTCTGTTCTGGCTCTAGCAGTCTCCTGGGAAGGGTTATTTCCTCATTTTGTCTGATGTCTGTTGTGCATATAATCCTAGTCATAAAGAGCATCATTTGGTGTTGAGCTTTAACTCCCATTTCTGAGTGCTGCTGTTAACTTGCAGCTTCTGCTGACATCAGTGGGAATTTTTTTCAGCAGGTTTTGGGATTATGAGCACTGGTTCTTTGATGCCCTCAGTTAAATGAGTTTAAAGGCCGCATTCAAAAATCCTCCTCCCAAAACCGTCAGTTCTGTTGGCAGCCTCAGCAGAGAGTGTGAGGGATGAGGACCGTAACCTGGACTGGGCACTGGAATGTGAAGGTGGCCCTGTTGTTTTGAATTCCTACGTAGTTAGTGCTCCTTGGTTTGAAACCTTCTGGTGAAGGATCTTCAATGTAAAACAAGTATGCTCAAGGTTAAAGGGTCTGTTTCCTGCTACTCTCCTGAGAGAGACTGTGTGAATGCAGTCAGAATAAGCTTGTTTGTATATATATTAAAATGCATGAACATTTGTGTTGTATTATTCACCTGTGCTGTGGAATGAAGTCTTTGCTCATGACGCTGATATTAACCTGCAGAAACTACAAGATAATCTTCCATTTTTCTCTGTCTCTTTATAAGTATTAACCCCCGAGGAGGGTGTTAGTCGTGTTACCCTGATCAGAGTGCTTTTGTGCGTGCTCTAACATCACACACCAACTCCTGTTTAACCTTACTCATGGTTGGCAAATGTTGATGTCTGATGCTTGGCAGAAAACTTCCTTGTTCTGTCAGGGCTCTCTTTAGTCCACCTGGATGACCAGTTTAAGTGAGGATCACCTGAGGGTTTGGGCTGGCAATGTTGAGAAGCCCTGGGACTGGGAGGACCTGAGCTGGGAGTCCCCAGATAGCGTCTGTAGACCTAGACTGCCTCTCCTTGAGCACCCTCAGCGGATGTATGTAGATGGCTGGCAAAACCTTTGGTACAACTTCAGCCTCCGCTGCGCTTTTCTGACTGCCCACTGAATGTGAATGGATTACAGGGACAGGAAGGAACCTGAGCCCAGCAACAAGAGTCTGTACCCAAGAGCCCTCTTTAGTTTCCATTGAAGAAGAGAATAAAGCAAAAGAATTTGCAAAGGTCCATCTGTCTTCTTCCTTCTTTCCTAACTTGCAAGTCACCATTCACAGTTAGCATGTTTCCCCTTTACTCTGGTTATTTTAATACCTGTTCTCCTGAGTGCTCATGTGCATGTTGAGATGAGTCTCCTTTTCAGGTTCTTTTTTTTTTAACAGCTGTCCTCAGAATGCCTAATATCTGCCTTTCTGCGACAAGCCCCTTTTCTGTCCCTGCCCCTCCCCAGAGCAACACAGGAGGCTGGTGTGTTCTGTGAGTGTCCTGCCTTTCCTCTCGATTTGTGCAGTTACGCCAGAAATTTTTCACTTGTGTCCCGGTCCTGTTTCACTGGCTTGTCAAAGGCTCAAGTATTTTCTCTTCCAAAAGTCTTGTATTTCTTCACTCATCTGTCTTGGATTATGTATGTTTTATTCCTCCTTTCTGGGGTACTTTGTGTCAGCTTTGTAGAAGTATCTACTCAGCCATTCAAGTCCTTCACTGTTACCCGGACCATCTGTATGTGCACCTCACTCAGTGCGCTGAGCATTTGTGCTTTTCGATGTGAGATGCTGCTTAACGTGTTGGTTTCATTAAACTAACTTTGCCAGAGAGGTTGTTGAGATGTTGAGCTGTTAATCCATGAGGAGTTTGGGAATCAGAATTGCAACAAGAAAATAATAATTTTTGTCTTTATTATTGTTTGTTTTCTCCTTACACTTCCCTCTCTGTTGGCATCCATACCAGTGCAATTCTACTTTTATCCTAGGCAGTTTTTTCTTATCCTTGATAAATTTCACGATAGCATCCTTAAGCCATGTACTTTTAAACAGAAAAGCATATTTTCTAAGTTTTGTTTTAGTATGGTCTCTACAGTGTTTTCCCTGTGCACTGTTGGAGAGGCTTTTTTCGATTCTCACTTTTGCTACTGTGTTCCGCTGGATTTTGAGGAAGGGTAGGATATACAGGTCTGTTTTAACTTGGATGACTTAGCTTTCTTCAGAAGCGGGAACAGGCTTTATACATACTGTTTTCATACAGCTTTAGCTTCTGAAAATCTTTTGTGTCCAGGCAGATTGTCCAAATCCGTAATGAAGAGGTCATCAGAGTGGCATGGGTGAAGGTCCCCTGAAAGGTGCAAGCTCAGATTAGCAAAGGGGTGAGAGAGAGAGAAATTGGAATTTGTCAGTCCTTTGCTGAGGTGCCTCTGTCTGCATCCCAGTGAGCTGAGGTGGTCCTTTGTACGATTTGCTGCATTGCAGACTTTCCTTTTGGTATGTCTAATCTGAGCTTGCACTTTTGGAGGAAGTAGGAGGGAGTCCTGGATGTTTCTGACCCTCTTCCACTCTTTCAAGTTCCCAGTTTCTGCCTGAAGATGTGTGTAAACGGCACAGGAGAGTGCTCAACATCTTGTTAAATTAGAAGCGTTGTTTTGATAATGTAACTTTTGCTTCCTCCACCCCTGCTTCTCCTTCCTCTTTGTTGCACAAGGCCTAAGGAAGAAGAACCTGTCCCCTGGAGCTGTGGAATCAGATGTCAGGGGAATAACGGGGGTGGATTTGTTTGGAACAACAGATGCGGTTGTGAAGCACGTTCTTGAGGTACAGTGTCAATGTGCGTGTGCAGTACAGCCTTTTCAGATTTATTTAATGAAATCTCTGTGACACAAATGATCCTCTAAAAGCTCAGAAAAACAGCAGAGGAAAAAAGAGTTAAAACACCTGACGGCTCTATAGAGTTATATGCTCTTGTAGATTATGGCATTACTTTTTCCGAGTTTAAAATCTGAAATCTGGAGAAGTTTCCACTGTAACCAAACAGATACAGTTTTCTCTGTACAGCCAAAAGCTCAGGTAAATAGCAGATGTTATTACCTTGTGTTACTGGAAGCAACAGAGCAGATTAGGGTGGAGACAGCCTTCTGTAACGGCTTGTTAAAGCTAGGAGGTGGTGCTGCTCTGCTGCCGAGCTTCAGCTTTGCTCTGCTGGTGAAGAACAGTATCTGCAAAGCTTATTGTTGCAGGCATCTATAATCTTACTATCTAAGCATTCAGTGTAAGCAGCATGGTGTATAAAAATAGTGAAAGCTGTGTCTTGGCAAGCCTGTCTGCAGTCTTCATTGCTTCATCCTTTGTTCATTCCATTCAGTCACCAAATTGCTTCAGGTGACTTGTTTTCTTTTTGCCTGTAGGGCCATGATCGTGGGGTGAACTGGGCTGCCTTCCACCCCACAATGCCACTTATTGTCTCGGGAGCTGATGATCGGCAAGTGAAGATCTGGCGGATGAATGGTAAGAGGATTCTCCAGGAGGAGCCCACAGGGAGAAGGGGGTTAAGAGTTGAAATTTATGTTTGAACATCTGTAGGCTGAACCTGGGGGTAATTTACACTTTGCAAACATGTCTGTATGATAGAGTGGTAAATAATCCCAAGCAGCATTGGCTTTTACGATTTGAGGAGAGCTCAGTTCTCTAGCAGACACTTCTAGCTTCTTTTGATTTGCACACACGGCTGAGCAGAAGCTTGTAGGAGCAGAAAAACTTGACTCTGAAGTTTTTTGAATATACACCAATGGAATAAGAAAGGGAGATGATTCGAGAGCCAGAAGCCCTCTATCAGGAATGGTTGTGCTGCTGTCAGCTCAGTCCAGCTAAACTATATACAATTCTTAGCACCTCTTTAGTAATCCGGCTTATCTGTTTCTCTTAGGTGAGCTGTGCTAGTGGTTAGAGAGAGATCATAAATGTAAATTGCAGAGAATGGTGTAGTAACTAGAGGCCAATGTAGTTCACTTTATAATGAAGTGCTTGCTGTGCTGCTGCTATGGCACGGCTTAACCTGTTTAAGCATTATTTTCCTCATTCTTTTCCACTTCTGGTTAGAATCAAAGGCCTGGGAGGTTGACACTTGCCGGGGGCATTACAACAACGTCTCGTGCGCTGTCTTTCACCCACGGCAGGAACTAATCCTCAGCAATTCGGAAGACAAGAGCATCCGTGTCTGGGATATGTCTAAACGGTTAGTGCTTGTCAAGCATCTGACTCAATCTTATTATGAAAGTATTTACACATACGAAAGACCTACAGTTGTTCTTAGAGAAACTGAACACTAGCAGTTCTTAAAACATCAGTGCTTGTGTTTGATAATTCATGAGTGAGAAGTCATGTTTTTCACATTTCCTGTCCCTTTGAGACACATGTTAAGAGCAAGGCTTGTAATTGTCTGAAAGCAAGTGGAGGAGGGCTGACTTGTCCAGTGAAACTGCTGCTGAAAATATGTTAAATGAGAATATGTTATTTGACAGAAAGCTTTGAATACAGTGTTTTGAACTCTTAGTGGACTCCTCGTGCTGAATGCTAGAGATGGTCTGTATGGCAAAGCTTAGGATCTTCATTTTGGGAACTGAAGTTTACACCAAGGTTTCCATTTTGTTTATATTCCTTATTCCTTCTGTTGCACATTTAGCACGGGTGTCCAGACCTTTCGGCGTGATCATGATCGCTTTTGGGTATTGGCTGCTCATCCCAACCTCAACCTCTTTGCCGCAGGTAAAAAAAGCTCCTGCACGGTGTCTGACAGGTCGCTGTGAAGAGAAAATATATTCCATACAGGAAATCTATATAGGATTTGCTTTTCTTTAGTACACTTTGCAGAACACGCTGACTTGCAGATGCTTTTATGAAATGTATCATAGGGAAAAGATCCTTATTTAGTGGAACACAATCTCATTGTATCAGCTGCAGTTCAAAGCTAGAACAAGATAGCCTCTGCATTAACTGGCTCTAAGAAGGGATGGGACAGATCCTAGGGGAACCCACGCTGGACTAATAACACTTAAAGAAATGCGTGACAGCAAGGCAAAGTGTTTCTAGCAGAGTGTCAAATCTTGGATTTATTAGGAAACCTAAAGGGGGATGGGCCCTTAGGAAAGAAGTAGAATCACTTAATTCAGTCAGGCTGAGGAGTAGCGGGTGTGGCTGGCAGTCATTGGTTATGATTTTTGTTGGCTCTTTCTTGGTTTGAAGGGCTCGATAGTGTTATCTTCGTAATGAGAAAAAACACGGGATTTAATTCACATGTTTGAATTCTCGCATGCCTTTTCTCAGGCCATGATGGTGGCATGATTGTGTTCAAACTGGAGCGTGAGAGGCCTGCTTATGCTGTGCATGGGAACATGCTGTATTATGTGAAGGACCGTTTCCTCCGCCAGCTTGATTTCAACAGTTCAAAAGATGTTGCCGTCATGCAGCTGCGAAGGTAGGAGATGGGTGCTCAACATGTTACAAGAGGTGTTGCCAGTATCCTGAATCCCTTGTTGCTTTCTTGCTTACAGAGAGGTCGTATTGTTGTATTCACATACCTCAGTTTCAACTGACTCTTCTGTCAGATGAACTCACAAAGCCTGCAGGAAGTTTTTTAGGTCAATTTTTATCTGTGCATAGACATAATTTTTTTTTTAACTAGTTTTAAGTTTCAAACTGAAATGCCAGCTCTTTCATTTATGAAGCACTGTTCTTGCAGTGTTTCCAAGCGGTTTTAATTCAGGAAATTCATCAAAACTGAGCTTTTCTGGTACTCGGTATATTTCAGAAAATGAAGAGCGTTTATCAGAAGGTGACTTTGGTAGAAATAACCTTGGTCTACTCTAACTTTCTCTTTTCTTCATGACTCTTCTTCAGTGGTTCCAAGTTCCCTGTGTTCAACATGTCATACAACCCAGCTGAGAATGCTGTCCTTCTCTGCACAGTAAGTCAGTTTTGCTGCATAATGTGCTAAAGAACTTTCCACGAGGCTGCAAATGTTGGTTCTGTGAAATCCTATCTCAAAGTGGGTTTTTCCCCCTCTCTGCAGAGAGCCAGCAACTTAGAGAACAGTACTTATGACCTATACACCATTCCCAAGGATGCCGACTCCCAGAATCCGGATGGTAGGCATTTCTTATTTCACATTAATCCTTGTGAGTGTTTATTACTGTGTAGCTGTCCCCTCCTCCGCTCTCCAACTGTGTGTGTGTGTATTATATATAAAAAAGCTTCATTTCTCTAAGCCTCTCTTGTTGGACTCTTTCTCCGTGTTTCCCAATGCCCCTGCAGCACACATCATTTGGCAGGCTTCCTCCTCACTATATCACACTACACTGACTTGAAAAATTCATGTTCATCCCAAACTTTTACTGCTACAAATATATATTTTATAATTTTGTTATTAGGAACTTTCCGTTTTCCCTTTCGACACAGCAGGCAGCCTTCCTGGCTTGTCAACAGAGATGGATTTTAACCAGATATATTTTGTTCTAAGAGGTTTTATACTCTGAAAAGTGGCTGTAAAAGTGACAGTGCCAGGGTGCCAGTAGTCATTCTTCCTCTCGGCAAATTCCAGATCAGTTTTGTGCAATTTACAAGTCAAAACATGATATAGGAAAAAAAATAATTCTTTCTCCTAACTATGAGTTCCATTTGGGATCTGAGACTCCAGCTGGTTCCTCCTGCCTCTGTCGTCACGGCAGTAAAGATTTTGAAATGAGTGGGAGTGATGAATGAGTTAGACTGGAATCCAGCTCACTTATTCATAGATTTATTGATTTCTGTGGGTCTAATGGAGGGAAGATTTCTTTGCTGAGTACAGTCAGCAGGTGTGTTTGGAGAGAGAAGGAGAAAGGGAGCTTTTTAGTAACTTTATATAGATTAAATGTTACTGAATATATTTCAGATACTTAGTATTATTGAGTCGTTCAAAGCTGACTTGTCTGGGAACACCCAGCTTGTGACATTTAAATGAAGAAAGGCGTTATTCTTCTAGAGGAAGAAATGTCTAGGCCTCATCAAAACCATGCACTTCTAATGCATTTTCAAGAACAGCATAAAATCCTACTGGTTGATTCTTCTCTGCTGCTATGTATGCAGCCTTCTGATGATCTCCCAGGACTGTAATGTAGGTATTCAACATGTGCCTTGGAGTTGTCATCCTCATGTCCTTCAGCTTGTTTACCTGACCTACAAGGGAAGCTATGCTTTCATGTCACTCTTTAACAGTCTTCTGGGTAATATATTTCAGTCATTTTCTTCCTGATCTACAGTCAGCGTTAAAGACTTAAAGCCAGTAAAAATGCTGAGTTGTGGAGATTCAGAAAAACAGGTGAAGTTGCCATCAGAAAACCCCAAGCAGAGCTGGGAATTGAATTCAGACAAGTCTTTCTTGTATTGGGTAGTAAGTGAGGGCTGAGGCAGTCAGGTTTAAATGATCATTTGTTAGGATGTAGATCTGCCACAAGTGGCACTATGCTTGGTGAAATAACACTTGGTCTAGTGCATGAGTCTCCAAAAACGCTCGTGTTGAGCAGCAGGACTGGTGAGAAAAGGGGCTGAGAAATAAAGAAAATTTTATTTTACCAAAACAGCAGCAGCTGTCTCGCTTCACTTCTCTGTTCCCTTCTGCTGCTGCAAAAAACCTTCTCCGCATCTGAAGCGCATCCTGCAGTACTGTTCTTTCTGTGCTGTCTGACATGCAGAGTGCTGTGTTTGTATTAGCATTTTAAAACTGGGAGAACAGCTGCGTGCTGGGGAGAGCA
Organism: Balaeniceps rex; assembly: GCA_013401315.1. Lineage (NCBI taxonomy): Eukaryota > Metazoa > Chordata > Aves > Pelecaniformes > Balaenicipitidae > Balaeniceps > Balaeniceps rex. The sequence continues at coordinate 48,336 of VYZW01008888.1, forward strand.
CAGCCTTTCTCCTCCAGCTCGTTATGTCAGTTTGCAGCAGGGAGAGAGAGGGGGGCTTACATTGAAGCCGGGACCCTCGCTGCTCAGTTCGTTTGGCCAGCAAGGCTCTGCTCGTTAGCTTGACAGACGGTGCTGTCGCCCAGGATGGCCTGCTTCAGCGCCAAGCAGTGGCGTTGGCGGTACAGACAGCCACTTGTCTTGTGCCTTGGCTGGAGAGAAGGGCTGGCGCTGGCCACACTGAGATCTGAAAGGACATCAGGGGAGGAAATGAGTCTTGTGAATAGCCTCAGGTTAAACATGAATTAGTAGGAAGCAGCTACAACAGCCAAGATGGGATCAAACAAGACTGACTAATGTGTTGCCGTAAGAGCCTGCCAGAGGTTTTATTCACTGCCTGCGTTTTGCTCTCCCTAGCCCCTGAAGGGAAACGTTCCTCCGGGCTAACAGCTGTGTGGGTAGCTCGTAACCGCTTTGCAGTCCTGGATCGCATGCATTCGGTAAGGGGACAAGCTTAATAGGGTCATCTTTTTAACGGGGTGTGCTGTCATTTGGAAGCATGCAGATGGAAAGTGGGGAGGCTGGGTTAACAGAATTATTGGAGATCCAAATAGACTGGCAAAGTCTGTAGAGAGTGGGCTGCAGACATACATGAAGAAATATAATACAGTGAAAATGTAATGAGTTGAAATATTATTTGACTTCTTTGACAGTAAATATTAGCTCAGTTGCTGGAAGCCTGCTACAGCAGGTGAGTTCAGGAATGAAAGCTGACCAGAACAGTACTGTGAAGCCACCCAGGCCACTTTCATAGCATGGAAGTAATGGGGAAATGGTGAAAATACAGGTTAGATTTTTAATAAAGCTCTTTGTTCTCACTTGTGGAGTGCAATAGGAGAAAGAAGGGGTAAAGGCAGTCATGGAAACTTTCCCCTGCCTGAATTTACTTGATGTGAAGGGGAAGAAAAGTCTTGCTCTTTGCCCCATGCAGCATACTGTATTTTTTCTTCTTTTAATTCAGGGTGTTTTCTGGCTTAGTAAATTCAAGTTTATTTCATGCCTATTCTGTTACTCCTCCCTGCCTTCCTGTGTCTCCACCCTGGCAAACTTGTGGTTGGGTTTTCTAGCAGGATGAAGTCTGATCCTGCTTCAAGAAAGGCTGCAGCTCTTATTTTGGCCTCCTGTTACTGAGGTTCAGCTATACAAAAATTCTGAGTTAAAATAATCCTAGATTTCTTTGTAGAATCTACCTAACTGTCCTGTGCCGTTACATTTCCTCTCATCACATGGCAGATCCTAATCAAAAACCTGAAGAATGAGATCACGAAGAAGGTGCAGGTGCCGAACTGTGATGAGATTTTCTATGCTGGCACAGGGAACCTGTTACTGAGAGATGCAGACTCCATCACCCTCTTTGACGTGCAGCAGAAGCGGTAAGATCCAGTCTGCCGGGAGAAGTTTTAATATTGTAATCCTGCTGGCGTATGCCCTCTGGGGACAAGTAATAGCTATTAATGCACTCCAGAATTTAGCATCAGCTGCAGGCTGCGTCAGACTGATCCAAACCACGGCTAACAACTGTTAGGAAGAGCAGAGTGTAAACATAGCCAAGGTGCAATTTATGCTGCAGGCATCGTGCCATTGATCACAGGGAGATGTGTGCCATACCCTTGTAAATCCTGTGACTACAGAATCGGGTGCTGTAAAAGTGGAGAGAAATCAAAAAACCCAAACTCAATCAAGCTAAGCTTGCCTGATGTCTTGTCCCTTAGGTTTTATATCTGCTCAAAATGCTCTTTTGGCAGCATGTTTGTGCTGGTATACGTGCTGCTAGCCACAAAGAAACAGGCAAGGAGTTGGTGCTTTTGGCCATCTTTAGTCTTGAGAAGGTTCTGGATTATCTGCAGATAGATACGGTGTATGTTGATTGCTTATGTCCCAGAACTTGCCTCGTTTCCTTACTTGTATGCCTTTGTCTTTTTAGTATTGTTGGGAAAGTTACAAGTAAACAATGCAAATGCTGCTTGGAAATACCTTATTTCCCTCGTTCTGTTAAATCTATCCCTAAAACCCCCTCAGAAATCTAGGTTTTGAAGTCAATTGTCACTCAAATATATTTGTTATTGCACAGGTATGGAGAGAGGTTTGTTTTGCTGTACTGGACTGCAGAAACGCTCAGTTCCACCTCATGATTTTAGAGCTCCAGAATGGCAAAAAGGAGATTCAGAGCATCTGCAGGGTATAGGCTATAGGGCACTGCTAGTTATCATACAGTGCTTGATCGTAGAGCTTGCTGTGGAGAGGTATTGTTCAACTCTGCACTCTGATGTCAATGCTGTCCTTTCCCAGAACTCTGGCCTCAGTGAAGATTTCCAAGGTGAAATATGTCATCTGGTCGGCTGACATGTCCCATGTAGCTCTGCTGGCTAAGCATGGTAAGTGGCACAGGGGCACAGTGTTTCACCTGGATCCTCGTGCACCCTAGCTCCTTCCTTGGCTGGGAGCAGAGTCCCTGCTAGCATGGCTTGCTAGCAAAACCATTCAGTGCCATGGCTAGCAGTGAAGATGCAGCTGAAGACATTCACGGTGTGGGCCCTGCCACTTTGTCTCTTCAGCAAAACCTTTTTGTAAGCTTGTAAAACGGAGGGCTTCTTGTACTCCTCAAAACGATCCAGCTAATTGCTTTCATAAAACAAAGGCAGATGGTGACAATTTAGTTGTGGTTGCCATCATCTCTTTTGTGTCTGACACTCTGAATATAGTTCTGTTGCTGGGACTATGGAAGAGAAGCCGTAATTCAGAGGCAGGTGTTTAACAGTAAAGGGTTCCCTAGCCTTACTTCTTTTGGCTTTCCTCTCCAGCCATCATGATCTGCAACAGAAAGCTGGAGTCACTGTGTAACATCCATGAAAACATCCGTGTCAAGAGCGGTGCCTGGGACGAAAGTGGTGTTTTCATCTATACCACCAGCAATCACATCAAATATGCTGTCACCACAGGGTGAGTCTGGGAGTTGTGCACTGAGTCCTTGGACTGGCAGGCCTTGTGCAGACTACTCTGGGGATTTTTTGGCAGACAGCAAAGCTGGTGTTTGTGAAATGGCACTTTTATTCAGCACAGACATACCCAAAGACAGCTAGGGCTAAATACGCATGTTTGTTTGCTTACCCTGTGCACCGGTATTTTATCGCTGGACTGGATGGCTGCACTGTTCATCTGACTGGGGCTTGCTTTTTTAATGCAGGCTAAAATAACATGCAGAGCGTTGAGCCTCCTTTGAGGTAGGGAGTGTAGTCATACGGATGCGTTGTGTTGGCATGTATGTCACGCGTGTGCTGTGTGTTGGCATAGGGATCATGGAATTATCCGCACCCTGGACCTGCCTATCTACGTTACCCGCGTGAAGGGGAACAATGTGTACTGCCTGGACAGAGAGTGCCGTCCCAGGGTCCTCACCATTGATCCCACAGAATTCAAATTCAAGCTGGCATTGATCAACAGAAAGTATGATGAGGTGAGGAGGCATGAGAAACCCCGCACTCTTCCTTGACCTGTACCTGAGGGTAAAGGGAAGTTGTTGACAGCTTCAGTGCCTGGGCCTTTTCTTTGCAGGTGCTGCATATGGTGAGGAATGCTAAGCTTGTGGGCCAGTCCATCATTGCCTACCTGCAGAAAAAGGGCTACCCAGAGGTGGCCCTGCACTTTGTCAAGGATGAGAAGACCCGTTTCAGCCTGGCACTGGAGTGTGGCAACATTGAGGTGAGGTGGCAGGTGGTGCTGTGAGAAAGGCATGTCCTTTGGGGCATCGCTTGCAAACCTTACCTTTTGCTGCAAGGAGGAGGAGTATTGGGAAGAAGAAGTATTAGTTGAGAGTGATAGAGTTGAGGATGATAGCAGCCTTACTAAGGTGCAGGCCTTCAGCTGGGGGCATGATTTAGTGCAGTGATGCTTGTAATCCTGTGCTTTCCATCACGGGCATTATCAACAGAAGCCTGCAGAGAAAACTGCTTTCTGCAAAGCCTTTGTAACCATGTCAATTCTCTTGTTAGATTGCTCTGGAAGCAGCCAAGGCTCTGGATGACAAGAATTGCTGGGAGAAACTGGGAGAAGTGGCGTTGCTGCAGGGAAATCACCAGATTGTGGAGATGTGCTACCAGCGCACCAAGAACTTCGATAGGCTCTCCTTCCTCTATCTCATCACTGGCAATCTGGAGAAGCTTCGGAAGATGATGAAGATAGGTGAGTACTGGGGTGGTGGCAAAGAAGAGTGAGATAAGAGGATCTGAGTGTCATTCCCAGAGGGAATGAGCGGCATCATGAGCAGTGGAGACCAAGAACAACAAAGCTATTTTGACTTTTTTTTCTTTTGGTTTAGCCGAGATCCGTAAAGATATGAGTGGCCACTACCAGAATGCCTTGTATCTAGGAGATGTGGCAGAGAGAGTGAGGATCCTGAAGAACTGTGGGCAAAGTGAGTAATATCAGACTAACATATGTCCCTATGGGCTGGGGAGAAGCTGGAGAGGTTGTTGGGATGAACAGTAATATCTGGAGGCAGATCAGCATAATCCCTTACCTGAGAAACTGAATCAGATGAGCAGAAATTAACCCAAGAGCTAGAATATCATCCAGGAGACCTGAATCAACTGTAGAGCATATTCAAGTGGTCAGTCGTTGCCTGCACGTTCTAGTCCTAAATCCAGTGACACCCCTAAAGGTGTGATTCTACACCTTGGTATGCTGCTAATCTTTTCTTTGTGACAGTGTGGCCAGGCGTGCTGGTGTGAGAAGTTTTCTTCCTCTAGGCAATGAAGAACACGCGCTCATGTTAGTTATGTCTTGTTTCAGAGTCCCTGGCCTATCTCACGGCTGCAACTCATGGTCTGGATGAGGAAGCTGAAAGCCTGAAGGAAACATTTGATCCTGAAAAGGAAACGGTTAGCAAACTGACTAATGCTTCCTACTTCATTACAACAGCTCTAGAGTTTGGGAAGAAGATGACAGTAGGATCTGGTGTTAGTGTGACTGGCTAGGCAGCTCCTTTCTGGGAGGGAGGAACCATCTCCATTCCAGTCACCGCTTATCAGGCTTGAGACTGTCTGTGGTGCTTGGAGGTGGGTAGGTCAAAGAATGAGATTTTCCTTATGTGGCCTTTAACTGTTTTCTGTTCCTCTCTGCTCAGATTCCAGACATAGATCACAATGCAAAGCTGCTGCAGCCTCCTGCTCCTGTCATGCCTCTGGATACCAACTGGCCATTGCTGACTGTCTCCAAGGGATTCTTTGAAGGAACAATTGCTAGCAAAGGTATTTGGAAAATTGCATTAAGCTGGGACATGCAGAATGGAGATATTTGTCTCCGTGGCTCCTGAAGTGTTGCTGTTAACCTCAGATTTGTTGGGTGCTACTAGCAGAGGCTGGAATCCAGCTTGGCATTTACACCCTCTTTGGCAAATCTCTCAAATCTTTGGCCTTTTAGCACAAGATGGGACTTGACAATTGGAGGGGAGGGTGCTGGCCTAATGTAATTCTTTGCTTTACACCTGACCCACTCAGAGATGAGTAAATGAAGGATCCTACCCTTTCTGTAGGCAAAGGGGGTGCCTTGGCTGCTGATATTGATATTGACACTGTTGGCACTGAAGGCTGGGGAGAAGATGCAGAGTTGCAGCTGGATGAAGGTGGGTGAATCCAAGAGTTTTTCTTGGAGAAGTGTAAGTGTGTGCCTGTGTAAGAGCTCTGACTATTTCCCCCCTGCCTCCTCCATGCAGATGGCTTTGTGGATGCTGGAGAGGGCTTTGGAGAGGAAGGTCTAGGTAAAGGACAGGAAGAAGGAGGTGGATGGGAGGTCGAAGAAGATTTGGATCTTCCCCCTGAACTGGTAGGAGGCTTCCAGGAGGCTTCTCAAGTAGCCCAGTGGTAGTTACTTGGGAAGGCAATGACAGCTTGCAGTGGTGGGCGAGATGTGTTCTGGGCTTCTTCAGAGACTTGGTCACCACAGCTGTGGCCAGCTCTGATTTCATCTGGGTACTGGAAACTTCCACACTAATCACTGCTCTGCGTGTTCCCCCAGGATGTTCCCGCTGGTCCAGCAGGAGCAGCAGAAGATGGATTCTTTGTGCCACCCACCAAGGGCACCAGCCCCGCTCAGGTAGTGGCACAAGTCTTTGATTGTCTTTCTCAGAAACTTTCTACTTTGGTGCTTCTTTTTTCGGGTTCAGTCCTTGTTAAAACTCATCTGTGAGCACAGCATAAGAACTTTGTTAAGGGGAGTTAGGGGTGGTGAGGGTAGGTAAGACAAATGTGTGCATATACACAACTCCTCTTGCATACGTTTCCCTTCTGTTCTTGTAGGTGTGGTGTAACAATTCTCAGCTTCCTGTTGACCACATCCTGGCAGGCTCCTTTGAGACAGCAATGAGAGTAAGTTTCCCCTGGAGTTTCTAGGGAAAAAAATGTGTGGACAATGCATGTATTTTTGTCTCTGATCCAGTCTGAAGCTTCATTTTGTGTCCTTTTGTGAATCACTTGTGCATTGTTTTCTCTGGGTATAAAATAAGAGGTGCTGTGAGCCTGAGTGACGTCTGAGCAGCCTTTGTACAGTCCTGAACAACTTTTACTTACCAGATCAATGTGTCTCTTTCAGCTCCTACATGACCAGGTAGGAGTAACAAACTTTGGACCCTACAAACAGCTGTTCCTGCAGACTTATGCCCGTGGCCGTACGACGTACCAAGCCCTGCCGTGTCTCCCTACCATGTATGGATACCCACATCGCAACTGGTAAGCAATTGGGCTAGCTCCTTTTCTGTGCTCTTTTCCTTGTGCAATATACCTCCCAGACTCCTAGACAGTTGTAGCCAGAAATGTCTCCTCCCTCTGTTGTGAAGGGAGGAACCTTCCTGTTTGCTGGATATAAATAGGGAGCATTCTGTCGTTAGTGGGATTTTTCTGCTGCCTGCTGTTAGATGTAAAGACGTTAAAGAGCTGCTTTCGTTTTTTTTAGAGACTAAACCCAGGGCGAGGCAGTTGGGATTCTGTGTTTTCTAGCACTAATGCTCTGCCTCTGACAAAGCTGGTCTGAGGCATCTAGAGAACCACAGGTGTGTTTTTACAGTGGTGCCTGGAAGCCACTGTAGAAAAATGAGCCAGACTTCCCAGCCTGCACTACTGCAGAGAGAGCTGGGCATTGTGGGTGGCAGAATTATGGAAGCACAGATGTCTTTTGTGCTAAGCTAATGGCAAAGAAAAACAGCGTGGCCCTAGGTCAAAACATTTCTGACAAGTTGCAGTCAAGCTGACAATGTGTGTGTTCCTGCAGTGGTCCCATTTATACCCCTGACCCCTCTTTGGCGCCCCCAGGAAAGAAGCTGGCTTGAAGAACGCCCTCCCTGCTGTTGGACTGAAACTCAACGACCTGATCCAGCGCCTGCAGCTGTGCTACCAGCTCACTACAGCTGGCAAGTTTGAGGAGGCCGTGGAGAAGTTCCGCTCCATCTTGCTCAGCGTGCCCTTGCTGGTGGTGGACAACAAGCAGGAGATTGCTGAGGTGAGAGGCAGACTTTTCTGTCTGTTGTCTGCATGCCCGTGGGGCAGGAGGCTGAATGCCTGACTCTGTCTCCCTCTCTGAAAGGCCCAGCAGCTGATAGCCATTTGCCGGGAGTATATTGTAGGACTCTCAATGGAGATTGAGCGGAAGAAGCTGCCCAAAGAGACCCTCGAGCAGCAGAAGCGAATCTGCGAGGTACAGAAACTGTGAATTGCTTCACTATGAGGGAGATGAGGGGGAAGTAGCTTTTGGGTTTAAAAAGGCATTGGGAATCCTGAATTCTGCCATTTCCTTCTTTAAAGCAGATGTGGCAGTGATTACCTGGGAGGGGTTTCTTGCAGCATTTTCAGGGCATCCAGTTATTCACATGGTTGGTAGTGATTGTATCCCTACTTTCCCTCCTTCTTCCTAATGCAGATGGCTGCCTATTTCACCCACTCCAACCTGCAGCCCGTCCACATGATCTTGGTGCTGCGTACCGCTCTCAACCTCTTTTTCAAACTCAAAAACTTCAAGACAGCTGCTACTTTCGCCCGTCGGCTGCTGGAGCTGGGTCCAAAGCCTGAGGTGGCCCAGCAGGTATGTCTGTGAGGTGCACGGGCAGAAGTATCTACTGTGGCAGACCCTATTTGGACTGCTTCCTAGCTGCCCCTCTGGTCAATGTTGTTGCTTTTTGCAGACTCGCAAGATCTTGTCAGCGTGTGAGAAGAACCCCACTGACACCTACCAGCTCAACTATGACATGCACAACCCCTTTGACATCTGTGCTGCCTCTTACCGACCCATCTATCGTGGCAAACCTGTGGAAAAGTGTCCGCTCAGTGGAGCCTGCTACTGCCCCGAGTTCCATGGGCAGATCTGCCGCGTCACTACAGTAAGGGAGTCGCAACATCTGTTACCTCCTGCTCCTAGCCCATGATGTTTGTCTTGGGAATCCCCTTCAGCAGCTTCCCCCATGCTCCCCTAAACTGACTTGGCGTGGGTTGTGGGTCAAGTTGAATGTCAGAGGATTGGCATGTGAGGTGGAACAGTTTGGCAATTGTGAAATACTGTGTAGTTTAAATGCTACCTTCAGGGACTGACATTGCAGTGATCGGCAGCGTGTGTGCTCAAGAACCGTCTAGGCTCTGAACATTGCGTATGGGGTTGGGCTGTTGAGTTGCTTTTAAGCGTTAATCATCTCCCTTTTATTCCTTAGGTGACGGAGATCGGCAAAGATGTCATTGGGCTGCGGATCAGCCCGCTCCAGTTCCGCTAGGGCATGCCTGTCCTGGGGAGGTGTGAGATCAGAGGGAAACGGTCCTGTTTCACAGCGCAGTGTGGAAACTTTCACCTCCCACCATTCCAGCTTCTAGTCTAGTCTCTTTACCGTAGCCGTGCCTGTGCTGTGTCTTACCTGCTCTTCCCCACCCCGGAATTCTGTAGTGAGACTCTTTGCTGCTTCCAGGTAGTAGCAACTTGCGCTTCTGTTCCCAGATCCAGCTGATTTGAAGTTTCTGCGTACCATTGTCTCAAGGCAAATCTTTTCCAGAGGATAAAGGGTGGCTCTTGCTGAGCCCTGGTTACCACACAGTGCACCCTGTAGAAACTGCTTGAGAGGCAGCAACTGACCCTTACACCCTTTAATGTTGGGCCCTGAAAGAAGAGCTCGAAGACCCTGCCGCAGCCTGGACATCAGGAAGAGCCGAGCCTGGCTCTCACAGGGATGTGGCACTGTCTAGAACCGGGGCCAGCAGAGAGCCTGTCCCTGCTCGGGGGCAGCTCTGCTCCCCTCGGAAGTGGCAAAAGAGCAGCTCAGTATCGAAGTGCTAGCGTTGAGTTTTTGTTTTGTTGTCCTAGCAGCGTTTCTCAAAATAATCAGCTTCTCTCATGAATAAAGTAAACTGCCCATCTTGATCTTCCTGTTTTGTAGCTCAGTTGGTCTTACTGAGGTAGAAGAGAGATTAGGTTTAATTTCCTCTTTTCATCTCCCCCCCCTGCACACCCTCCTTTTGCACTCTTAAGCTACCAGACTTGGACAGTTTTGAAGTTTCCAGAAAATGGAGGCTGTAGTCCTGAAATAATTTATCATGCCAGCAGGGGCTGCTTCTGCTAATCATTAGCGTGCAATTGCTGTTGCAACTACTCAACTTATCCTTACTGGTAATGCTCCTGTCTTTGCCTTTATGTTGCGTAGTTGTACCCTTTAGTATTACTGTACCTTTCCCCATGGTACTTAACAGGCTGGAGGATCTCCAGAGCCAGGGAGATGGTAGTTTTCTGTCAGTGACAAGGATGAGAACATGCATGTTCTTGTGTCAGTGGAGAAGCAGAGGGTAGGACCTAGAGATCCTGCTCCTTCTGTGGATGGACTGCTTTCCTAGTACTTTCTCCTCACTCGTGATGCTGAAATAAAACCATGCCTTACACTAGGATTTTAAACCTTTTATTTTATACGTAAAAATGAGGAATGGGGATGTTGCCATATTAAGGGCACTGGTTCCAGCTTTGCATCAGTCTTGTTCGAGGAATGTTCACAGTGGTGGGGGAGATGCAGCACCCAGGGTTAGGGTGAAGGGTTCTTAACAACCAGGGTATTGTGGCAGGCCACCGCAATGCCCCCGATGAGGTTCAGGAACTCCTGGAAGTCTAGCTGCCCGTCACTATTCAAATCGAGTTTCTTCATCATCCTGTCCACAACAGCTGGGTCCTTCTGATTCTGCAAAAGACCAAAGAGATGGGAATCAATATCTGCCTCGAGGCAAAGGTGCCCCTCGCTGAACTGCCCCCGCCACTGTCCCAGGTACGGAACTGCCGTTGCCAAGTTCATTGCCAGTGGAGAGGGATTGGCAGAGGGAGGCAGAACTCACTCAGGCCAACTCTTGCCAGGCCACGCTCTCGCTTTTGGTGGGAGCGAGCTCTTCCCATTGCCCACCCCACAGTGCTTGTGGGGGCAGAGGCTTTAATTGCTGTCCCGGGGGCTGAAGTGCACACTACAGGAGACTCTTTTGGCCTGGATTTTGCTCACCTTCGTGAAGGCAGCCAGCTCGGTGTTCATGAAGGCCAGGAACTCCCTCTTGGAGAGCGTGCAGTTGTCCCCTTCGCGCCCCGCATACCGCTGGAAGACGGCCAGCAGGGACTCGATGCAGCGTTCAGTCTCCGTGGGCTGCAGGAGCAAGAGCAAGTTCAGGCGAGCATTGCAGGGAGCTCCGGGCTTGCAGAAGAGCAACCTGACTCTGTTTCTGGAGGAAGGCTGGGCTGAGGGGGGCCTCCTGCAACTGCTTTCCTCGAGGAGTCACCTATGCCCAACCTGTCCAGCTGCATTTTTCTTTGGTATGAATTTCTCTGATGCCTTGGCACAGCACTGTGGTGCAGGAAGGACCCAGAGTATTGGGGAGTGGTTCATGGAAAATTCCCTGGGGAGATGTCAGCTCCCATCGGAGGAGTGTCCTGGACTGGGAAAAGCTTGCGCTGCAACCACAGTGACGTGCTGGTTTTTTTCCATGCACTCCAGCACGGCTTGGCTGGGGCTGCTTGTCTGGAAAGAAAACCTGCGTCCCCCTTTCCCTCCCCTTGCGCTGTCTGGACAGAGGAGAAACTCTGAGTCATGAGAGAAAAATGCAAGCGGAATTGGCTCCCCAAAGTACTGCCTCCGGCCAGGGGGCCAGGGACGAGCTGCTGTGCTGGCCTATGGGCTTCTCCAGTGGGGATGGACAGGGAGAGGTGAGGGATGTGGGGGGGGGAAGCGGGGCTTTTTCCCCTCCCCATGGCTCCAGTCTTTGGGGCAGGGCAGTGCAGGGAGAGCTGAGGAGTCCACCCTTCCCTGCCTAACCTCAGCAACCTGGGGATCCCCTGCCACATCCTGCCCTGCTCAATTCAGCCTTTTTTGGTTAATGCGAGAGGAGCGGAGTTGCTTCCGCCTTCGGCTGCAGGTCCTCAGCTCTGGGCTCCTCTGCACCCCCCTACCCCAGTGCTGGGGGGGACGGGATGGTGGAGGCAGAGCTGCAGCCCCGAGTCTGGCGATGGGCATCATCGGAAGCATCAGTGGGAAAAAGGAGAGGAGGGGAGGGAAGGGGGGGGGAGAACCACACAAATGCCACCCCCTGGTCCCCCACACCTGCAGGGCCCCCTGCCCTCCCTCTCCAGATCTGCACCCTCTTCCTGTGCCCAGGCCCCTTCTGCAGCAGAGATTTAGCTCAGCCCTTGGCACTGCCTGTGCTTTCCCGTGCCAAAGCGCGTCTCGCCTTCAGCTCTGGGGCCGCTTGCGGGAAACGGTCTTCTGCCATCGCCCTCCTGCCCTTAGGGAGCCACCTCTCCCTCCCCGTCCCGGGGTCCTGGCTCACTCACCATGGCTGGGGTGCGAGGAGGGGGCTCGGTCCTCGGCACGGCTGCGGTGCGATGTGGCAAAGCAGGAGCCGGGGTGGTTGTGAGCCTCACCCCGCAGCCACCGCCCTTCCCAGCACAGCCAGCGCCCAGCCCTGACTCAGCCCCTGGGCTGCGTTGGGCAATCGTCAGCTCTAACGGCAGATCTGGACGTGCCTGCAGCCCCCAGCTCAGGCTCAGGAGCGTGCTGGGCCCCTCCTCTCCGTCCCTTTCCTTCCTGAGTTTTATTCTTTACAGTTATTTACACTCACATTTTCTCCTTCTTATCTGTTTTCACCCCTCAGTCCTTTGCCACTCGTCACTTTATGGTTCCCTTCATTTCTTCCCCAGGGACAGGGCTAAGCCCCCCCCAGGGCTGCCTCGCTGCTACCCAGAACATCCTCAGCGTTTTCCTCTTGCTATGGCGAGATTTGGGCTTCCCCAGCTTTTCTAACGAGGCCGTCAAAGGCAGATCAGGCCCAGGTGAGCAGGCAGCGTTCCCCTGCCCACACAGCTGGGGCTGCTCAGCCCGGGGGCCATCTGCTGCCTGTCCCCTTCACCCTGCGCTGTCCCACCTGCTGAGCTTTGCTGAGAGCACCTTGTAACCTTCTCACCTTGTAAAGGGGGGGAAGGCAGCCCTGCAGGGTTGGGGTGCTGTGCTGGGAGCTGGCTGCAGCCAGGATTTGTCCCTAGCAGTGCTGGTCTGAGTTCCTCACCAGGGCTGGCCACCCTCCTGCTGCTGCGGAGCGAGAGGCCCTGGAGGGCTGAAAACAGGGAGACGTGGAGGAGGGAGAGGAGGCCCCCGAAAGGCACCCAGAAAGGCAAGTGATGTGCTCAAATAGCTCGGAGCAGGGAGGACGGGGGCTGCGGGGCTTGTGCTGCTCAGAAACCAGCGCATGGGGCTGTGATGCCCGGCTGCTCCCCATCCACCGGGAGCCGGGGAAGCTGCTTGGACGTGTGGTGTTTACCCATGTTTGCACAGCCGTCCCATGGTTACGGCACCCGTCTCCACGCCTTTGCGACCCGCGCTGACGCAGAATCGCCCGCCCAGGGCCGGATGTCCCTGTGACTCCCAGCCCTGGGCGCTGCTGTGTTTCCCCAAAAGCTTCAGGGGGGCCTGGAGCAGAGAGGTCGGGGTAACGTGGGCCGTCCCCGTGGTGGGTGGGAGCTGGGATGGGATCTGGGACAGCTTCCAGGGACGGGGCTCTTCAGGAAATCCTGCTGGAGATTGTGACTTGGCGTGGAGCAGGAGAAAGGGAAGCAGCAAATCGGGGGGACAGCTGTCCCCAATATATTTTCCTTTCTTGCCCCAATTTCCTGCCCCTAAACTCTCTTTTTTTTCCTGTGTAATGGGGAAAAACTACTTCCCCTCCACCCCCATTCAACCCCTCCCAAACTGGAAACAGTTCAGTCCCCGTAAATCAAAAGGATTTTCCAAACCTGGGAGCTGAGGGCAGGAAACGTGCTGCTCTTCTCCTTGGGTTTTGCACTTCCACCTGCATTGTGCAAACTCCTCTTTGTGCTCCCTCAACAATAAAACAGGAGCCGGTCAGAGGGTGTTATTTCCCCCTTTGCAAGAGCAAATCCCAGAAGGGGTTGTGGCCCAGCCCCATCCTGGCTGTGATGGGGGATTTCAGGAGGTTTCTGTTTCTTGCTGCTGCGTGTGTTTGCAGCCGAGGCTTTGGCCCTGTTTGCAGACAGACCATCTGCGCTGCCATATGTCTGTCACCAAGACGTGCGACTGTCACGTGCACGAAGGGGGCATCGCTGAGAGCATCGCCCTGCGCATCCACCTGCCCCTGGCTGGGATGGACCCTTCTGAGTCCCCCTGGCACCAGGTTCAAACCATCGCGGGATGGTGGCCGTGGCTAGGTGAGCGAGAAGCCCTGGGCGCTGCCCCCTGAGGCTGCATCGGGCTATGGTGGACCCTCGCTCCTCCTGGCTGGCCCTGTTACCAGCCAGCAGGCTCTGGTCACGTTTAAGAGCAAGACACAGATGGTGCTGGGGTTGTCCTCGCTTCTCTCTCTGTCTTCTTGCAACGTTGCAGCCCCATCTGCTGCTGAGGGAATTGTTTCTCTCTTGCTCAAGGGAAAGAAAAGTGAATAAAATCTGGTTTTCTCCAGGGAGGGTCACGGATGTCTCCATCTCCAGCCTCATGCACCATGTGTGAGATCCGGTGCATTTCCCGTGCTGTGCTGCTGCCTCTCTCCTGCCCAAGGATCCAGGAGTGGTCCCAGGTATGGGCAGCCCAGGGGAAAAGGCAGACGGATGCATGTGGCTGGGAAAATGTGCGTCTGGATGGCTCTTAACCAGCAGTGGCTTTGCGCTGCTGGCTGTCGCCGCAGTGCACAGGCACGTCCCCATCTCCCCACGTGGGCGTCAGATCACAGCACGTGCAGGCTGCGGTGGGAGCCCCTGAAATCTTGCAGATCAGCAGGGAGGGCCAGAGTTTTAGAGGTTTTAGACGTGTAGTAGGGGGGATCTGGTGGGATTTTCAGCAGCCCCTGTCTGGATTAAGTACCTGGGATTAGGTGGAATGTGTGACCTGAACTGGGACACCCTCCCACCAGGCTGAGGCCCTTGATGCAAGAATGAAGGATGGCAGCAGTCTGTGCAGTCATCAGCTGTTTATTCTGGTTTTTCATGCAATACATCAGTGTGAAGAAGAAAGAGACCCCCCCACCCGCCACCATTACCCTGCAGTAACCACAGCATAACTCAGCTGCTTCAAAGCCTCTGTGAGGCTGGAGCTGGGATTCTGCTCAGCCCTTAGGGGAGCAGGAAGGTGTAACCAAAAGCACCGAGTCTACAAAAGTGGGTTTTTTTCCTAGCCTTGAGGATTTTCAGGCCCCAGAATGAGTATGATTGAGCTACTGGGATTTTTAATTTTTTTGCATTGCACAGCAGAAATTAACCGGAGAGCCAGTCACGGGGCAAGGGAGACGTGAGTGCAGTGAGATGCAGAACAGTCGTGACACAGGGTAGAAGAGATGACGGGGACATAAAGGACAGAGAGACCCAAGGAATCCAATTAGAGCAGAAAAGTGACTAAATACTGCGTGAGTGCAGGGAGGCAGAAGCTGCAGATCCTGGGGTAGCTCTCTGCCTACCTAGCTGCTGAGGATTTGTTAGATGGAAAAACCCCAAACCCACCTGACACCCGCACAGAGCACCCCATTAACCCTTTTGTGTCGAACACTTCTCTGCCACCACACGGTAACATCCTAAGATGAAAGCAGAGAGCAGAAGTGATCCTTAAAGAGACTCGGAGAAGCCCCACCAGCTCCAGGGAGGGGACTTGCCCTTATGATGCCTTGGCTTCATCCCCAGCAGGACGGCTCGGTGCCTCCTGTGAGACTGGGGGGCCAGGGGGACCCTGGCTCTGCTTGGTGCAAAGACGTGGTTCCTCCTCCCGTTGAGGCTGGGCATCGCTCACTTGCTGGGGGCTCCTCTTGCTGTTCTCCTCCTGCTGTGGCTGGCGGCTCTTCTCCGGCAGGGGAAGCTCTGCATCCTCATGGCAGCGGCTTGCTTCATCTCTCTGGGGTGGCTGGGGACGGCTCTCTTCAGCGGCTCCCTGGCTTGTCTCGCAAGCTTCCTGTGGCTCCGGAGCCTGGGGCTGAGGTGGGCAGCTCTTGGCCTCCCTGTCCTCATGCTCCCTCACCTGGCAGCTGGATTTGGGCTCCTGTGGGACCTGCTCCCTGGCAGCTTTTGATCCATCTCCCTGGGGCTGATGCTCCTTCTCTTCCGCGTCGGGCATCTTGGGGTGCTGGCTGTCCCTCCTGTCCTCCTTGGTCTTTGCCTGGCAAGGGTCACCCTTAACACCATCCAGCTCAGAGGCAGAAGCCTGCTGAACCCCTTCCTTCAACACTGCTTCAGACCTCTCCTGTGGCTCAGGATCCTGGGAGCTAGAAGCTGGTGTGCCCCCTTGCCGTGGTGGTTCGGGCTCCCCTGTTTCTCGCTCATCTCTTTGTGGTTGTGGCTCTGGGTGGCTGCTCCTGTCACATGGGACTGCTGGTGGCTGGGGTGACATGTAGCACTTCTTCACGTAGATGGGCTGCCCAGGGTTGTGGGGCTGTTGGCAGATGATCTTGTAGGTGGTAGCTTCAGGATCGTTCAAATTCTGGATCACGTGGATCAAGTACGCAATGGTCTGAGGCTCGCAGGACGGAGGGAGGACCTGCACATCTGGCCGTACATCAGGCTCAGCGGGGATATAACGGACCCTCATGTCGGTGACAGATGCCTGCTCTCCTGGGGGGCAGAGGTCTCTATTATCCACTGCCACAGTTTGGTAGAGGCTCCTTTCATGCCTTCGCCCTTCATCCTCATGTGTCTGGTACATGTTTGGCTCATGTGCTTCTTCCTCATGAAAAAGCTCGTGGTTCCTCTCCCGCACGGGCTCTTCCCTGTCTCGTTGCCGGC
>VYZW01008889.1:0-20011 GCA_013401315.1 Balaeniceps rex
GGTCCCAGTACGGACCCCTGAGGGACACCACTCGTCACCAGTCTCCATCTGGACATGGAGCCATTGACCATTACCCTCTGGATGCGACCATCCAACCAATTCCTCATCCAGCAGCCAATTCCCTATCCACAGAACATCCCAAGGTCTGCAACCTCCTCTGCTAAGGACGTCCCTGCCACTAAGAATGGTGCCAGCGGAGGAGAAAGAATCCTCCTCCACGGGCCAGAGCAGTCAGCAAGGCTCTCATTTGGCAAAGCCGCTGATATTAAGCATATGCCCGATTTGCTTAATTACCGCCCAAGAACAACAGAGCCTTTGCATCTTGCAGAATAACGGGGGTTTTTTCATTAATTTTGAATGCAAGTGGCAAATTCAGCCCCGCAATCGAACGGAGGAGGATGAGCACAACCCAGACCCAATCATACAACACGGGGGGGGGAGATCTTCTGCTTATTTTAACGAGGACACCATGGAGGGTTTTAATTCACTGCCGTGGTACGGGGGGGGGGTGCTACGAAATAAGCTCAGAGCTGCAGAGCCCAGCACTTTTATAAGGAGCCCTTGAGAAGGCTGATTGCTGATTTACAGTCTTCCAAGCGTGCATCACCTAAAATGTTTCATCCAGGCAGGATTTGGTTTTCCTGGAGTCTAATTCCTACCTTTCCTGCTCATCAACAGCAAGCTCTGGTGGACCGTGATCCTGCAACTCGATCTGGCCGGATCCCAGAGGGGGAGATGGTGCAGGGACAGGAGAAATTAATGATGCCCCAAAATTGGTACCCACAGCATCGCCATCTCCTCCCCGTCCTCCTGCTTGCCCGTGCCAGCAGAGAATTACTCTGATGGAGGGCGTCCAGGCTTTATTTAATGCAGTTTCTAAAAATCAGGTTTTGCTGTAGAGCAACGTTAAGTGCAAGAAGCATTTAAAAAAGGGGGGGGGGGAGAAAGAAAGAAAGAAATCTTTTGTCAAAATGGTTCTGGCAGATTGGCTGCAATTTTCCTTATTCCCAGCTGTTGCCAAGACAACCAGCCTTTGCACTTCGGGTGCCCAAAAGAAAAAAAAAAAAGACCCAGGCTGGATGGTAAACCCACCTGGCCCCTTCTCCCCAGATGATGCTGGGTTTGGGGGGCCGGGGGAGCAGGGAAGGCGCAGGGGAGCTCCGAGGCGGCAGCCGGTGGAGCGCCAGCTTGCACGCCTCCCATTCCTCCAGCAGCGACACGGGGCATTTATCCATGGATTAAATATTAAATTACCTTATCGGCACAATCGCTTATGGAAGTCAAGCCCAAACAACAGGTCAAGAGGCAAAAAACCTTCCTAAAAATGAAGGGTGATGCTTTTTAACGGCCCTTTTTACCTCCGCCTTTCTGGGTTTGAAAACCCCGCCTGAGCCCAGGACACTCGGAAGAAGCTGGAAGTCATTCGGGGAATTTTTTTAGGCATGGGAGGCTGCGGAGTGCTTGGGGACCAGCGAAACCGCTAATTGCTTCTCACAGTCAATCCGCACAATGAACTCAGCACGGTAAGGGCTTGGCATCCTCAAAGCGTTTCACGCAGCCACGGATGCCCCATGGCACGGGCACGGGTCAGGATCAGCATCTCAAGCGCGCGAGCTTCACACACGAGGAGGCCAATTAAGAAATTATTCCTC
Organism: Balaeniceps rex; assembly: GCA_013401315.1. Lineage (NCBI taxonomy): Eukaryota > Metazoa > Chordata > Aves > Pelecaniformes > Balaenicipitidae > Balaeniceps > Balaeniceps rex. The sequence goes on from VYZW01008889.1 coordinate 1,653, forward strand.
AGCCTCTATAGATAAGAACCGTAATCTAAACATGGATTTTAAATCAAATAATTCAGGGTAGGTTGTTTACAAAGCGGCATCGACTGAGCAGTACCGCACCTCCGCGTTCCTTCTGATGCATCGATACCCGACCTGAGCGTGGAGGGTAATTTTTAGCCACGAGCTCGCTGATTTAATGAATTTCCTTTTTTTATGATGACCTCAGGTTTTCCAGGGCTATTTCCATGACCGATGTGCTGCTGTCCCCGCTTTGCCCCGAGGCACTCTGCTCCCCATCACCCAAGGGGCTGGCTACCTCCGGGGCTCCCGGCCGCAGCGAGCCACCTATTCCCACGTGTGGACACGGACACGGACACGGACACGGACACGAGGAGATCGACTCCGGCTGAACGATGCTCTGGTGAGCCGGCTGGCCCCACCTTCATCATTTAAGCGATGTAAAGGCACATTCCCAAGACCGCGCTGCGAAATACGTGGATTTACTGCGGATGGACGGACGCTGCTCTCTCTCATGGATTTCTTTGCTCTGCCATCGCTCTCGTAGGATGCCTTCTCCCAGTATAACCCAAACACGGGTTTGTGGAGGATCTGCCTTCTTCTCCTGCATCACTTTACATTCCCATGCTTGTTTCTAGCACCCAATGCACTCCTCAAAACCCACGTGCTGTTCCTGGCCTAATTTCTAAGCCCCTTCTGCATTTTTGCCTCTGTTAGACCGAGCACCTCTTCAGCCAAGCTGCCAGCTCCCCATTAACTCCATCCACGTGCTTCCAGCACCCATTTTCCACCCTTTGCCCAAGCCAGACCTTTCCTTCGACGCCATCTCCCTTCCCATCCCTTTTTGCATGAACTCCTCCATCTGCAGAGCCACCTCTTGCCGAGTTCTATTAATTTTGACACCTTCGCTCCAGGGCTCAGTGGAGACCAGTGTGGTACGGAGAGGGATTGAGCAGGTCTGGAAAAGCACGCGGCGCAGCGCAGGGGAGCTCCATCTCTGAGCAGCTTTCGGAGATACAGAAGAGGCCAAAAACGTGGACGGAGAAAGTCCCTCTCCCCAGGAATCCTGAAACCCAGGCTGGCTTTCTGTCTCCAAAACGATGCCATGTTTCACCTCCCAGCTATTGGGCTCCCACCAGAAACCTCAGAGTAAATCGTTGGACTGTGTCATGTCAGCAATTACGCTTTTACAGTTAATTAAATGAATTAGATGAGGACGTTGCTTCCTTTTGGGTTTGAATGTGTAATTTTATCAGGAGGTTTCAATGCAAGAAGGCGGCTGCGGGTTGGTGCTGGCCATTCCCAGGGAGGAACCCCCCCGGGGCCAACCCCAACCACCCCCTGTGAAATTACCAGCGGAATGATTTAGGATTTGAAGTTTATCTCGGGGACCTGTGATATAATATCATAACCCTCATATAATAACCTTCTCCGTACAAGATGGTCCCGTCAGGTCCAACTCTGCCCTCCCTCCTGAGATACGATTATTTCTGAGTTACCAACACCAACACAAATGTCGAGCACCCTCCTCATTCCTCCCTGTTCTTCAGAGGACAGGAGGATTCGAATATCTTGAAAACCACAGAATCATAGAATCATGGAATGGTTTGGGCGGGAAGGGACCTGTAGAGGCCATCCAGTCCAACCCCCTGCAGGGAGCAGGGACATCTTTAACCAGATCAGGTTGCTCACAGCCCCCTCCAACCTGACCTGGAATGTTTCCAGGGATGGGGCCTCCACCGCCTCTCTGGGCAACCTGTGCCAGGGCTTCACCACCCTCAGTAGAAACAATTCCTTCCTTCTATCCAGCCTAAATCTGCCCTCCTTTAGTTTAAACCCATCACCCCTTGTCCTGTCACCACAGGCCTTGCTAAAAAGCCTGTCCCCATCTTTCCTCTAGGCCCCTTTCAGCACTGCAAGGCCGCACTAAGGTCTCCCCGCAGCCTTCTCTTCTCCAGGCTGAACAGCCCCAACTCTCTCAGCCTGGCCTCGGAGCAGAGGGGCTCCAGCCCCTGACCATTTCTGTGGCCTCCTCTGGACCCGCTCCAACAGCTCCATGTCTGTGCTGTGCTGAGGACCCCAGAGCTGGACGCAGGGCTCCAGGGGGGTCTCAGCAGAGCGGAGCAGAGGGGCAGAATCCCCTCCCTCGACCTGCTGGCCACGCTTCTTCTGAAGCCATCCACCCACATTACCTAACTCACCTCCAGATGAGGACGGGGGCTCAGTTTAATCCACACTTCGAAGCAACTCAATATTTTAATGCTGATATTAAGAAGCGATCCAGAACAACTTCGACTTAACCCAGTCCAAGCTCCATCAAGCTTGGCTCAGACTCACTTTCCAAAGCATTTGAAGCGAAGGACTAAGATCACTCTACCTGCAACTTAGGCCAGGGACACGGTTGGGCTCAGAGCATCCCAACTATGTCCCCGTCACCCTCCTCCTCTGTATTTCACCTTCTGGGTGCGCTGCTTTGCTTTGGGCAGTAGCGGGAGCCTGGCAGCATCAGCAACAATATTTTAGCACCTACCTCCAGAAGCAGAGGTCCCAGAGACTCCTTCTCAATCACCCCTTGGCTGCTGGACGAGATGTCGGACTTCTGGACTTCATCATCAGCCGCTTTCTCTGTAGCAAAGGAAAAGGGACGTTTCAGCCAAGAGAACCCTCATTTTACTACTGAATTATTACCAATAAGAAACAAAATATTGACAATGCAGGATGCGCATCAAAAGACTCCAGCATTTTCATCTCATCCCTCAGTCCCGTGAAGATATAATGTGATTTCTAATTCTTTATTAATTATGATCAAATAAAGGCACTAATTAGATCACGACCTACCGCGAGCAGGAAGGAAAAACCCATCTTAAGCAGAAGCCTGCAGAAAGAGGCATCCAAAACCAACATTTTGAAAAGGAAACGGTATATCCAGCTCAGTGCAAGCTACAGTATTTGATCTGGAACTTTTCGACCAACACTTGAAGAAATAACTGCCAAGAGGAATTCAGGGAGAACGGGCTGTGCCAAAGGAAACCTGGTGGAGAAAAAAAAAAAGCAGCTCCTACCAGTGATGTGCAGGGAGCATCATGGGTGCCGGTCAGCCGGGAGCCAGCGGGGCTGGGGACGGGAGGAGAGCATCCGACACAGAGCGGGCGATGCTGCTGGAGGAGCCCAGCCCCAGCCCTGCCAGAAACTCTCACGTTGTATTGCTGAATAATCCCTTTGGGATAAAACTAACCCAAAAAACCCGGAGAGAAGGCCCTGTTATTTATCTCGCACTCCCCCAAAAGGTGCTAGCCAAGGCGCGCAGCTACTGCAAGGAATTCGGGATAAATCCAGCAGTGAAAGGCGGGTGGCAAGTGGGATGTGATAAAGCCAGCCAGCACGGGCAAGTGAGCCACGATGCCGCCGGTGTTTCAGGGCTGTTGCATTTTGCTCCTCCATATCCATGACTGCTTTCCCCCGGGAAAGCTGGGAGAGCCCCTTAGCCTCTGCGGATGCGATCCGGGAAGGATGGGGCGAGCAGCATCCCCGTCTCCACAGGATGCAGTTGGAAACAAACCCCCACGGCTGGGAGCGACTCGGGAGGCTGGCAGTGCAAGCCCCAGCCGGGCACGCCTGGGGCTATAGATGCATTAGCAAAAAGGAGATTAATTACTGTTTAATCACACGGTTTGGGTGGAATAAGAGCAGAAAGAGGCAAATGGGAGGTAAATCTTGACGGAGAGGGTACCAGCTTCATTGATCGGGCATCGCTTCGCAAGGGGAAAGCAGGGACGACTCAGACTGCAGATGCTTTTTGCCTCAGCGATGTTTTGCTCTGAAATGCGAAAACGCAAGCCCCGGGGGCCAGCCGGAGGGGCAGGGTGTTACCCACAGCACGTCGGTGCCCGTTGGCACCGGCAAAGGGAATTATCAGTCGTGCAGGATGCAAACAGCACAGGAGTCCTGGAGCATCCTCAGCCCAGGCTCACGCGGGTGGCTTCGATGCAGGTTTTGATTAAAAATGAAAAAGACCCTCTGTGGCCAGCCGAAAAATGACGCGAAACTTGGTCCTCTATTAATTTTACACCATTTACAAGGTTTTCCCAGGTACCAGAACCACAAATTCAGCCTAGTAGCTGAAAATTAAGCCGTGCTTTTTCTGCGTAACTGTTAATTGTCCGTATAAAGAAAGATGCTGGGGCCGGGATGCAGCCGGTGATTCGGGGACAACGTGCAGGGTGAGGGGGGTGCAGCCCCATCCTCGCAGGCTGCGCTTCCCTGCACGGCAGGAGCAACATCCCAGGGTTTGCCGGGAAACCAAAGGGATGCTCAGAAAAATCCCGAGGACCAAACACGGGTGCGGTGCTGGGAGCTGGAGGAAGAAAATTGCCCGAACTGGTTTTAAGAGGGATGGCAGCAAGTTGTGAACTTTATTGCACAGCAGGACAAGGGAAAAGGCTCCTCAACCCGCGGTGCCTCGCGTAGGACCTGGAAACCCTCGTGTGCATCCATAAATACACGTTTATCAATCTATCAATCAAATGTCTATGTGTACCAACACACCAGGCCGATGAAAGAGCTCTGCCCAGCCTACGTCACTGCGTTCCCAGAGGGCAAGAGATGTTTTCTTGGGATAAATATCCACTGAGCGCAGCGGTGTGCATGCCGAAGGTGCAAGCCGAGAGGTTTCTAGGACTGCTGGAGGTTTGCTGCCTGTCCCTCTCGATACCCTTGATGCTGGCCTTCATTTCTGATCGTCCCAGCACCACGGGAGCCGGTCCCCTGACTTAATCACAGAATCACAGAATCATTTGGTTGGAAAAGACCTTTAAGATCATCGAGTCCAACCGTACCTGTCCACTACAAAACCATGGCCCTAAGCGCCTCGTCTGCCCGGCTTTTAAATACCTCCAGGGATGGGGACTCCACCACTGCCCTGGGCAGCCTCTGCCAGGGCTTGACAACCCTCTCCGTGAAGAAGTTTTTCCCAATATCCAATCTAAACCTCCCCTGGCACAACTTGAGGCCATTGCCTCTCGTCCTATCACTTGTTCCTTGGGAGAAGAGACCGACCCCCACCTCGCTGCACCCTCCTCTCAGGTGGTTGTAGAGGGCGAGAAGGTCTCCCCTCAGCCTCCTCTTCTCCAGGCTGAACAACCCCAGGTCCCTCAGCCGCTCCTCACAGCACTTGTGCTCCAGACCCTTCCCCAGCTTCCTCGCCCTTCTCTGGCCACGCTCCAGCACCTCCATGGCCTTCTTGGAGTGAGGGGCCCAGAACTGAACACAGCACTCGAGGTGCGGCCTCCCCAGTGCCCAGCACAGGGGCACCATCACTGCCCTGCTCCTGCTGGCCACGCTATTCCTGACACAAGCCAGGATGCTGGTGGCCTTCTTGGCCACCTGGGCACACTGCTGGCTCACACTCAGCCGGCTGTCGACCAACACCCCCACATCCCTCTCTGCCCAGCACTTTCCAGCCACTCTTCCCCAAGCCTGCAGCCTTGCGTGGGGTTGTTGTGGCCCAAGTGCAGGACCCGGCCCTCGGCCTTGTTGAACCTCGTACAGTTGGTCACAGCCCCTTGGCCCAGCCTATCACTTACTTGTCCGTAAGCGAAAGCTAAATTGCGTTTGCTGTTTCACAGCACGTCGGATGCAAGGTTTATTACTCAGCATCAAATCGTGTTTGCAAAACGTACAGATGGGTCACTTGAAACTCTTCTCTCCTGCGTCCTCCCAGGACTTCATCCATCTTGAAGCTCACTTTGGGTGTTTCTCTCTCCTGACTTTGTCCTTCATCCTGTGCATCGCTTCTAAAGCAGCTCCGAGGGGAGCGAGCCTGGAAGAGCGTTTGCTCAGTGCTTGCTCTTGCAGAGGTGGCTGCCAGCTTCCCCCACCGATGTATCGGGTAATCTCTGCCTCTGCTTCCTCCCTCACCCAGCGGCTCTCTTCTCTTTAGAAAATAAATCAACCGAAAAAGGTCGTGTCTTCATCTCTGCTGGCACAGCCCCGAAAACAACAGGCAACGCGCGCCCCGTTTCGAGCACGCACGCACAGGTTTTGGATGCTCAAGCAGCGGTCTGACTTCAACCCTAAAATACGTGACCCCTGCGTCCTGCTACGGACCCCCTGGGGCAGCTCACCTCCTCCCCACGGGCCTCAGTTTCCCCTGTTTCAAGCAGAAACCGGAGTTCATCCCACGCGAACCGCCTCTGAGCAGCGATGCCTGCCTCCCACCCAGCACCGCTGCACGGCTAAATCACAAAGGAGCAGAACCCTCCCAAGGAAGACACCCAAATCCCTTCCAGGGATGGAAGAGCTTCCCATGCACCCAAACCCACAGGAGCTGGCGGGTGCCACAGCATGAGAAATGGCTTTTTTTCCCTACTTTTAATAAATCGATGCACTCAGAGGCAACGCGCTGGCTTTCAGCTCTAATCCTTTAACTGGGCTGCGGGATCCTCCTCCTGCTTTAGGAAAATAGTTTCATCCGCCAGTTCCGAGCCCGTTATTTGGGAGAAACAGCCGGCAGAACGATGCGCTGGCACCGTCTCCCTCCTTCTCCTTCCCACCTTCCCAGCCACCGGCCGCTCTCCAGCAGCCGGGAGTGGACGGATCCCTTAAACTCCTGCTCACCTTCTCCGGGGCGGCACATCCCGGCGATTCACAGCTCCTGCAGAGCGTCTGCACATCCCGGCTAAGCACTTCGGTTACCGTGCTTCAACACAGCTCTTCAGCTTTTCCATCCCAAGCATCCAAGGAACACATTACAAGCAAACCGCTGGTTTGCACCTTAACCCATTAATCTCAATTTTCTGTTTTTCCGGCATTAATTGCAGCGGTGGCTCTCCTGTGCTGGCGACAGGGGAGCATCTCGGGGATGCAGGATGTTCTCGGGGAGCATCGGTCGTGGGCCAGGCGTCCCCTGTGCTCGACACAGCCAAACACAGAGCAAATCCCCAGTTCCCCAAGCTCATAATCTCATTAAAAAGCTGGACAGACAGATCCACGTGAAAATAAACCAACGGGAGCAACACGAGCCCCGGCGCTGCCGCCGTTTGAGGCTGGTGGGATCCAGCTGCGGGGGCTTTGGCAGCCTCGTGCATCATAAATCCCCATCACACAATAAAAGCCCGGCACGCCGACGGCCCCGATTGGAACCTAATTGCTGCAAACGTGATTAAAGCGAGGTTTTTTTTCTTGCATGGCAGAGAGGAGCTATTTTAAATGCATTCCTCAAATTACACCCCGATTTTCTGACATCCAGGGAGATGCCTGGGTGCCTCCAGAGTCTACAGGAGCCGCGGGATCCTTGGCATTCCAAAAATATGAGGTCAAGTGGACTTGAACCATGAGATAAGTGTGTTACAACCAGGTCACCCAACACCATCGATACTGCGGCGGGTGCAGGACCCAATGCCCGCTGCGACGCCTGGGAACACCACGGTCACTTTGAAAACGATCTTGTCCCGTGCCAACCCCGCGCAGCCAAGCTTGGCACGGGCAGAGGTGACATTTCCAGCTCAGCCCTGCTATTTCGCAGCCACACGAACCTCCTGGCGAGAAGCTGCTGTTTCTTTGCAGGATTAGAAGAAGGGATGGGGAAGGCACAAGGCTGGTGAGGGATGGAGGATGCTGCTAAAGCACGCTGGGACTGGAAGAGGAATGATACGCTCGGATCATAGAATCACAGAATCACGGAATGCTTTGGGTGGGAAGGGACCTGTAGAGGCCATCCAGTCCAACCCCCTGCAGGGAGCAGGGACATCTTTAACCAGATCAGGTTGCTCACAGCCCCCTCCAACCTGACCTGGAATGTTTCCAGGGATGGGGCCTCCACCGCCTCTCTGGGCAACCTGTGCCAGGGCTTCACCACCCTCAGTGTAAACAATTTCTTCCTTCTATCCAGCCTAAATCTCCCCTCCTTTAGTTTAAACCCATCACCCCTTGTCCTGTCACCACAGGCCTTGCTAAAAAGCCTGTCCCCATCTTTCCTAGAGGCCCCTTTCAGCACTGCAAGGCCGCACTAAGGTCTCCCCGGGGCCTTCTCTTCTCCAGGCTGAACAGCCCCAACTCTCTCAGCCTGGCCTCGGAGCAGAGGGGCTCCAGCCCCTGACCATTTCTGTGGCCTCCTCTGGACCCGCTCCAACAGCTCCATGTCTGTGCTGTGCTGAGGACCCCAGAGCTGGACGCAGGGCTCCAGGGGGGTCTCAGCAGAGCGGAGCAGAGGGGCAGAATCCCCTCCCTCGACCTGCTGGCCACGCTGCTGGGGATGCAGCCCAGGACAGGGTTGGCCTTCTGGGCTGCGAGCGCACATTGCCGGCTCATGTCCAGCTTTTTTTCCACCAGGATTTTCTTCCATCAGGATGCGCTGATGCTGGGAGCGATGGCCAGCAGCACGAGGCAATGGGAACAGATTTTGCATCACCGAGAGCCGCTCTTCCCATCCCGGAGCCTGGTGGTACCCAGCCATGTCCGGGGCTGCCGGCCAGGCTTCTCTCGGCGTGCAGTTCCTCCCAGGCTCGGCACGGTGGAAGGAAGGCATGGAGCAATGCTGGGGGGGGTGGAAAAAAGGGGTGGGAAGCGAGCAGAGTAAAAAGCAACACCCCTGGCAAGGCGAGGGCTGACGGCGGGGTGGCAAGCTGCTGAAACGGCGGGGTGCAGCCCAGGCCGGCGGGACGTCGGCAAGTCAAGGCAGCGGATGGGCAGCCGATGCCTTGGGAGCGTTTTCCCGTCTCGTTTCAGACGACATCAATGCACAAAGCCTTTTTTTTTTTTGTTAATAAAAGCCCAAAGCCACGAGCACACACGGGAAAGGCAAAGGGCTCAGCTGGGGTGTTATTTCTGCTCCCCCAAAAGAGGCAGAGCGATACGTACCCCCCTAAAAACTGGCTCAGAGCTTCTGCCTCAAAACCACATCGCGTGGAGCAAAGCTGAAGGACGCGGCTTTGGCAAGCGGGTGCCACCACCCCCCTGCCCACACAGGTGTAGGGTCACTGGCGGTCTCCCCTTTCTTTATCTCTTTTCCCTCTTTACATTATTATTTTTCATTTCCCCAACCTCCCCAGTTCGCCTTAGCTGCCTCCATCCCTTTGGCAGGTCTTCTGCTCTTTCTCTACCACTATTTTTGGTGGCTCGGGGCACAGCAAACCCATGCCCAGGATCCAGAACTCGCCTCCCTCCGCTTCCAGACCTTTGTACCTGAAAACCCATACCTGGAGAAAACCAGGCATCCAAGGTAGGGAAAAGACAAGTGTTGGAGAGGAGCTGTGACCTCCTCCAGCAGCCACAGCTGGAGACCTTCCCTGGAGCAACGCTGAGGCCATGCAGGGTGAGAGCCACAGCCACACAATGGGGAAAGTCCCCAAAAAGGCCTTAACTTATTGGTTTTCATCCAAAACACGACCAAGCGCCGTGGCCAGGAGAGCACCTGCGCTCCAAGGGGCCGGAGAAGCAAGGACGTGCCACCACAGTGATGGCAGGACCACAAGGAAGGGGGGTCGGTGGCTTAGGGGACACCTCCCAGAGCTACTCCAACGCAGAGGGTGGGAGGGGAAGGAAAATGGGGGTGAAGGGGATGGAGGTGGAAAGATGTCCAGCGTTGATGTCCATCTGCAGTGTCGTGGGAAGTCAGCCCCAGCCCCGCAGGCTCCATCGCATGGAGCTCCATCCATAGCACCCAGGGCAATTCTCCTGTCTCTCCATCCCTTAAAGCCACACTTTTAAATTAAAATAATACAAGCTGTCTGATTCTGCTCTTCATTTACAATTTTGCAGCTGAAATGCTTTTTTTTTCCCCCCAGATTGGGGAAAGGAATATCTGAAAAATAATATATTGCACGTGGGTCTTCTAAACCAGGACAGAAAAACTTCAAAACAGGATTTTGTTGAGAAACGTCATGAACACACAAAATCAGAACAATTGTTTCCACTTGCCCAGCGCAAAACTTCGTAATATATTGCATTTTGCCTTGAGTTGCGAAAAGCTTGTGGCCACTCCCCGAGGAAGCCCCCATGGAGAGGTCCCCATGGTTGAGGGCATGATAGCTGGGACCCAACCACTGCCCCGCGCTCTCCAAGGGTTCTTCTTCAACCCAAGATTTCTATGGGCAACATTGATTTTGTATTTTTTATGATAGAAGCCCAAAAAGTCTTTGGGTTTTGACTTTTCTATTAAAAACTCAGCAGCTTGAAGGCAAAAAAGTCCAGCTAAGGACTTGCAGCCTTTCCCAGCGCATGTTGGGTACCAAGGATGACAAAGCAGGGCAAGATGGAGAAGTTGATGTGATGCCTGGAAAACACGATGGAGCACCAGGCACGACGGCTCCCCATCCCTCTCCCATACGGCACAGCTCCCCGAGGGCCGTGCCGCCTGAACCCCCCAGGTCTCAGCCAGGATCTCCTCTATCTGCTTTTTAAAAGATGAGTGAGGCAAAAAAAAAATCCACATCTGTAATTTCCCCAATGAGGAGCTTTGATTTTTAGTTAATTAAAATCAGATGGAACAGACTCGGTGCACCCACGGATCGAGAGCGTGACAGAAAGCTGTGCCATTAATTAGCGCCTGCTACGAGGTTCATTAGTCCAGTAAACCCAACAGGAAAAAAAAAACCTGCCATAAAAATAAACTCCTTGGCAGAAGGTGTTCACCAAAGGCACCGTCCAGTGGGGCAGGAAAAAATTGGTTTAAAAAAGCCACGAGAGGAGAAAAAGACAACGGTGTTGATACAGGAAAGCAACAGGTAAGGGGATCGAGACCATAGAAATGGGAAGACTTTTGTGTTTTTAAAGAGTACTCAAGGAGTACTCAGGAGGAAGGCGCGTCTAGGGCTATCTGTCAGGTTAGGGACACGTTGGGGGAAAGCTTCTGAGCGTCACCAGCTCCTGCTGGTGGTTGTGGCCTGGCCCGAGGTCCTGAGCTCACCTTCAGCCTCCTCTTGAGTCCCAGCAAGCCCAAGCGCTCTCCTCCCCATCCCTAGCGATCAACAAGTAGAGGAAGATCCAACCTCAACTGGGGCATGAAGCCAACTTCCAAGGAAGACCATCCTACGTAGCCTACAGGGCACACGCTTGGACCGCAGCAGCGATGGCTTCTTTGGAGGTACTCTAAACCAAAATTCAAGCTGTGGAAGCTGCCATCTGCCCAATGCCCACCTATTTAACGTCACCATATTCACCCGGAGGCAGATGTAGAAAACCCGGCCCAGAGTCCTCCCTTCTTCACTTCCACAAAGACCAGATTCCTCTAAAACACTGTCTGGAAATCAGCAGCTCTTAGGTTGTGTAACTTTTTATTCTAGTAGGAGGAAGGAAATTATCTGATCTATGAATTTAAAAAACTGTGGAAAAATACAATCTGTGAGATTCAGAGCTTGAAAATACCAGTGCAAGAAATAGAAGAGCAGATCTTGGCTTTCAGAAATCAGCACGGCTCCTTCAGAGCCCTGCGCTCGCCTGCTTTACACCATCCGTCGCGACGGTCTATGGGTGACAAGCCCCAGGGTGCTCCCCAACCGCGTGCCGCAATGCCAGGCTGGAGTGCCGAGACACCGGGGTGAGATCCATCTCAGGGAGCGTGGGACATCTGTGATGGAGATGTTTCCACCTGAGCCACTCACCTCACGCTTCCCTTACAGCCAGAGCAGAGAAAAAGGCATTTTTACAGGAGATTCACCTGATCCATTTTGAATTCTTCTTCTAAGATAGAGTCTCATTTTCGGGTCTCTTAGGGGGGTGTTCCTAGCCTTCCTCCACAACCAGCAGTCAAACAGGTTTTGCTCTCTCTCTTCTTCTCTCTTTTTTGGCCAGAGTGGAAACCCTGACTTAATTACCTCACTCCAATGTTGGCCCTGGAAAAAATTACCCATGCACCTCCAGAGCTGGCAACACAGCAATCGCTTCAGCCCCGAGTATTTCTGTGCCGTCCTGGAGACCATCCTCACCGACACGGCCCCGAGTCGTTCTCCAGACACATCTTGAACCCTTATTCTTCCATAAATGCACATGCAAAGGCACATGTGGGAGAGGGAGGGAGAGCCAAGGGAGGAGACTAAGCCTTTGAGGAGTATAAAACGGGCTCTAGTGCCCATGTGGATGGTGAGGATGGAGGAGTGAAGCTGGTGGCCACTCCAGTTGCATCAGTAGAGCCAACAGTGGAGATAGATCACAGAATCATAGTAAGGTTTGGGTTGGAAGGGACCTTAAAGATCATCTAGTTCCAACCCCCCTGCCATGGGCAGGGACACCTTCCACCAGACCAGCTCGCTGGAGGGGACATCCTGCCACTCTCCAATGTCTCACTTGAGCTTCTTCCTTTGTGGCCTGGCTGGAAAAGCAGTCAAAAAAACCCAGTCAAGCATTGCTGCTGTACCGGCAACGATGACGGCTCCATCGAATGCTCTCGCAGCTATCTGCCACGCTGCCTGCAGCCCGAGAGCCTGTCCTTACCAACCCACGGTGGCACTGAGGGCTCACTAAAGCCCATGGGCTACTCCCAGCAGTTAAGCACCTCCCCAACCACTATATAAACCATCAAATCCTAAAAAGGAGTGAACCACGTAGACTTATTCATCGACCAGCACACACTTGAAGGTGGGATGCTGGGTTTACAGCGAGGTTGGTGATTTCAAGGTAGCTTTTAAACCGTAGGAGCAAAGGACACAACAGGCCAGCGTCGATATTAACAGAGCAGCTTGACTTCTCCTTCCACTTGCCCGAAAAACCCTTCAACACTCATATTTCATAACCAGGACAACATCCCACGATGCTTCCAGATGCCCTTCCAGAGAAGAGCAAGAGCACATCTGTCCATGCCCCAAGGCAAAGAGCATCGTGCACCATCACTGTACGACAGCCCCAGGCGTACAGATTAAGATCCAAGACACCGGTCCTTGCTCCAACCAGCAAACATCACTTTCTTTGGCAAAGTTGATGTGGAAAACTCTATTTTTCTGCTTCTGATAAAATCCTTGTGTAATCACAGAATCATGTGGTTGGAAAAGACCTTTAAGATCATCGAGTCCAACCGTACCTGTCCACCACTAAACCATGGCCCTAAGCACCTCGTCTGCCCGGCTTTTAAATCCCTCCAGGGATGGGGACTCCATCCAGGTGGTCTCTGGGCAGCCTCTTCCAGTGCTTGACAACCCTCTCCGTGAAGAAGTTTTTCCCAATATCCAATCTAAACCTCTCCTGACACAACTTGAGGCCGTTTCCTCTCGTCCTATCACTTGTTCCTTGGGAGAAGAGACCGACCCCCACCTCGCTGCACCCTCCTCTCAGGTGGTTGTAGAGGGCGAGAAGGTCTCCCCTCAGCCTCCTCTTCTCCCGGCTGAACAACCCCAGGTCCCTCAGCCGCTCCTCACAGCACTTGTGCTCCAGACCCTTCCCCAGCTTCGTCGCCCTTCTCTGGCCACGCTCCAGCACCTCCGTGGCCTTCTTGGAGTGAGGGGCCCAGAACTGAACACAGCACTCGAGGTGCGGCCTCACCAGTGCCGCACTGGTGAAGAGCGCGGAGCAAAGCGCGCTGCCGCTAAAACAGAAGGAAAAGGGTATTTCTTTCCGTCTTCACACCTTTTAGAGTTAAACATTAATGGTGTCGAGATGTCTTAAGTAAAAAAGGCTGGTTGTCTGAACAATGTCAGGAAAAATTATACGGTGCTGAGTGAATGCAAAATTAATGAGCGCTGAATGCTGACAGGAGAGAACAGGCATAAGGAGCCGAGACTTTTTTACAGTCGACACTGAGATCAAGCAGGTAGAACATCTCCATCTTGCTGGGGGAAGGAATAAAGGGAGAAAAAAAAAACTTTTATCTCAAATCTGAAGAATTTAATTTGTTCAAAAAACTGTGTCAACTCTCACGGCCAAATCTGCAGAGATGAGAAAGGGCTACGTGTAGTTCCCCGCCCACACCCCCGACTTTAATTCAACCCTGGCATAGCCTTCATTCTCCTCCAGCAGGCATAAAATACATCGCAACACCATTTTAACGATCCGACTTAATTAATTTTGCAAAGAATTAGACTGCCTTTTCTCAAGACGTAGCATCTTGAAGCCCCGGTACGCCGCACGCTAAAGTCCATGAGAAGTTACTATTAAAAATTCCCTCGTGTCAAGCGGTGAACCGGCTTTACGCTCAAGTTGCGCGGGCACGTCAAATACGCGAACCGCACCGGCGAGGGGACGCCTGCCAAAGGGCGCAGACAATGCAAAGCTCGAGCGCGGCGAGGGGGGAGCTGACGCTTCCCATGCACGGAGCAGCACTCCCCGCCCCAGGCCCGCTCCTCCAAACCCAACGTTCTCGCGCCTCCCATCTGTCTCTCCTCGGCTGCGAAGGGAGAGCTGTCAATCCGCAGCTATCGAAGGGATCGACTCGCTTTTCCTGCTACGCCAAAGGGATCTGCCAGAGGGAAAGGCAGATTTCGTGGTGCCGCGTAAGTGAACCGAGGGGTGGCTGTAACACGTGCGTGTGAGTGTGGTCAGTAGGTGCAAGTGCAGCTCCGGGCCATGAGACGCCCCTGGGGGGACAGGGATGGGCAGGAGCAAGCCATGTGGTATGGGAAGCTACCTAGAGAAGATGGAGCCTCCTGGTGTGGGAAGCCTCCCAGAAAAGAAGGTGCCACATGGTATGGGAAGGCACCCAGAGACGATGGAGCCACGTAGTATGGGAAGCTGACAGGACAAGGGGTGATGGGTTTAAACTAAAGGAGGGGAGATTTAGGCTGGATAGAAGGAAGAAATTGTTTACGCTGAGGGTGGTGAAGCCCTCGCACAGGTTGCCCAGAGAGGTGGTGGAGGCCCCATCCCTGGAAACATTCCAGGTCAGGTTGGAGGGGGCTGTGAGCAACCTGATCTGGTTAAAGATGTCCCTGCTCCCTGCAGGGAGTTGGACTGGATGGCCTCTACAGGTCCCTTCCCACCCAAAGCATTCCATGATTCGATGATTCTATGATTCTATGTGGTATGGGAAGCTACCCAGAGAAGATGGAGACACGTGGTATGGGAAGCTACCTAGAGAAGATGGAGCCATGTGGTACAGGAAACCACCCAGAGACGACGGAGCCATGTAGCATGGGAAGCTAACCAGAGAAAATGGAGCCATGTGGTATGGAAAGCCACCCAGAGAAGATGGAGCCACATGGTATGGGAAGCTAACCAGAGAAGGAGCCATGTGGTATACGAAGCCACCTGAGAAGACGGAGCCATGTGGTATGGGAAGCAACCAGAGAAGAAGGAGCCATGTGGTATGGGAAGCCACCAGAGAAGAAGGAGCCATGTGGTATGGGAAGCCACCAGAGAAGACGGAGCCATGTGGTATGGGAAGCAATCAGAGAAGAAGGAGCCTCCTGGTATGGGAATCCACCTGGAGAAGACAGACCAAGCCATGCAGGTGAAGACTGCTTTCTTGTCGATCTGCACAGAGCCTGCTCAGGAGGACCTCAGGGGTTCTGCACCTAGGGCCAAGGTGCAGCTACCTGCAACAACTTTTTTTAAGGACCGTATCCATTATTTCAAAAATTTGGGATGGTCCAAACTATTCCCCGCTCCCATAAGAAACCGTCCACACACGTAATTCACCGTCTCAGCACAGAATCTGCGCCAAACCCGGGGCAAACATCAGCCTGGGGAACCTGATCCACCAATCCAGCATCCATCAACCCTGCTCATCGTAATACGGACTTCATGATTTAAAGGGTCGTTAGCTGAGACTGGCGGTTTAATTAATTAATGAAAACCTGTCTTGGAAGGTGGACTTCCTAAATAGCAAGGGCAGAAGGAACGGTGAGAAATCTCATTTAAAACGATCCAAATGGTGCTGCTGGCTCTCTACCCAAGGCTCCGGTGAGGTTTAAGTGCCACCAAACACCCCGTGATGACGTTGTGGGGCTCGGGGGAAGCAGAAGAAGCCAGATGAGGAGCTCGGCAGCTGGGCACCGGGGACTAACGCGGCCCCAGAGGGAGTGAGACCACTCCTGCATCTCTCCCGCTCATGTCCCAGCAAGTTTGTTTGCTTTGCCCAACCATACGGCTCGGCGTACCAGAAGCTATTATCTCCTTGTACAAATCTCCCTTTATTTCCTCTGCTCGCAGGAGCGTTAGGAGGATTAAGGTCTATAAAAGTTTGTTCAGGGGAAAATCTGGAATGAAAATGGAAGGACTCGCATGGCTGGCTCCAAGTTTGGGGTTTTTTTTCCTGTAAGAAAGAGGTTTATTGTGTTACTTCTTGGTTTTTAGGCTTGGCAATGCTTGCACCGCCGGGCGCTCCGATGGGTCAATAATCGAGACAGGCGCTGGCAGAGATGTGCTGGGGGGAGCTTCCCTCCGAACGCCCGCTCTTGCACAGGACACTTGATGACCAGCTCAGATGAGATGCCTCCATCGCGGCTGCTAGAAGAGAGGTGGGACGGAGCCCCGTCGTCCTGCCTCTGCACCCAAAGGGATGCCAGCTCATGGGATGGATGAACCTCTTTCTGATCATCAACCGAACGAACCGGGGTCCAGCGCAGGAGGATAAGCTCAGAGGAGACAAAATCCTGCTGGGGTGCCATCCCGGGGGAAGAAGAATCTTAAAATAGGTTTTGTCCATCTCTGCATAGGGTAAGGAGGGTGAGGAAAAGGGCTTGAAAGAAAGGGGATTTTTTTTCCTCCTCCTTTCCCATCTCTCTTAAAAATGAGACTGAATCAAGGAGGGGGGAAAAAAAAGAGGGGGAAAAAAAAAAGCTAATCCGGCAGAGCAGAAGGCAAGAGGAGGAGTGATTTCTACAGGTGGTTTATGACTCTCCGCATGATCCACATGCCTGCTACATCCTATCAGATCCTCTTCTTACGGCGAGGTGCTAAAGGATTTATTAGTTCTTGACAGTGTGAGATGTTTAAAAGCTTGAGGATGTAATAACCAAATGTTCACTTGTTAAAATAAAGGCACCGTTTGGAGAGGTCTGTGCAATTCTTAGCAGCCTCCCCTTCCCCTTGGTCTATATTTAAGCTGCCAGCTAGATTAAAACTGTCAGAGCAGGGATGCGAATTTTATTGACACGCTTTGTAGGTGGTATGGCTCCATAAAATAAACATATACAGAGGATGCTCCCTGGTGTTGCTGCACAGGCAGAGATTTTTATAGTACTGACCTGGGGGAGTTTGTATCTGAAATCAATCCCTGATATAAAACAGATTCCAGAGGATACGGAGAGACAGACTTCACAAATGTCTGCGGAGAGCGTGGGCAGGGATGCAATCCGTTTAACATTTCACGTTGAAACCAAACTGCAGAGAAAGGGAGGGCGTGAAATTCCCCGAACCCGCTCCAACAAACTCTTCATCCCTCGTGCACGAGGTGCAACTAATTACTCTGATAACAGGGAGGTTTCAACCCCGGGAAGGGCGCAGGACGGAGTGTGGGGCAGGGAACCCACGCGGATGCTCGGGAAGCAAAGCGAGGACTCGCCCCGGCTTTGCGCTGGCAGCAGTCGCTGCCGTGGATGGGGGTCCGGCTCTCGAGGTGTTTTTCAAAATCAAAATTTTCAGATTTATAGAGATGAAGGCCAGTAGAGATCACTAGATTGGCCCGTCCGACTTCTTGAATGTCGCCGAGCCATCAAAGCTCACCCCCTTCCACCACCATGAGCCCTGAACTTCTGTTTGGCCAAAACCTGATGCAACCCACCACCTCCCTTGGCAGCTGGCTCCCAACCCAGTCACCCTCCCAGTTCTAACTCTGGGCCTGAGTCCTAATTTGGTTTTGCCTGGCTTCGGCTTTGAGTCATTCTCCGTTACGCTGGATTTAAAAACCTCTCTGGTAGCCAGCGTTTTCCGTTCTTGTTAGTGTTCATAGTGTCATCACCATGTCCCCACTCCTTTTTTCCCCCCCCCCCCCGGATACACTCGCCAGAGCTCTTCAAGCTTCCAAGCTGCAAGACATTTTCTCCAGCCCCTGGCTCATTTCCGTGGCTCTCCTCTCTGCCTTCTCTGGATTTTGCAATCTCCTTCCAGTGTGGATACCATGCCTGAGCTCCAGTTTTGTCCCACCAATTCCATGCACACCTAACATCAGCCAAGAGAAGCCCACCTTGCTTTCCATCACATCCCAAGTTCAGATTGACTGCCTTTGCTTCCAGGATCTCCAGATCTTCCTGAAAAGCACCACTTCCCAGGAGATGATGCATCCAGCACTCCTGTACACCCATCCTGTGTTGGCCTAGCAATGATTTTGTATGTCCTTCCACATCCATGAAGATGCTGAATAGCACCGAGATCTAGCAGAGACTCCCACGAAGCTCCATGAAACCCAATTTTGAGAATGAAGGTGTTTCATCAGGATGGGGAGAGGTCACCAGTGGTGTTCTTAGAATCACAGAATCATTTGGATGGAAAAGACCTTTAAG
>VYZW01008893.1:12316-31138 GCA_013401315.1 Balaeniceps rex
TATATTAGGAAGCAATGTCCTAATTTTTGAAGGAGTCCTTTAGGCTCTTTAGAAACTCCCAGCTTCATGATTTACTTGATCGTGACACAAAGGTGGTTTCAATATCCTTATGTTTCTCATTGTTTTGCATGTAGCTATCCATTACAGCAGAAAAAATTACAAAACTCCTAGAAGATATTATCATTTTCATATTTAGTAAGCCTGGTGAGTTTTCTACAAGCAGGGTGCATGAAAAGATACATAAGGAAACTGGGTTACAGGAAAGAAATAAAAATATGGAGAAACAGGAGAGGACAAAGAAAGGTGAGGATATTTCACATACTGATATAAAAATGAGGGCAGAAGTGCTGTCTTTGTTTATGGAGACCACAGCTCTCCTCTGAGCTCATTAATGATTCATTGCATATCACAGGATTAAAAACAAGGAATAGGTATTTCAGCAAGCCTGAGCAGCTAGCCAAATTTCTGACTCAATCAGCCAGCATTTGCGAAAGCCTCCTCTCTTTGAAAACTCCCTATTCTTTCCTCGGAAAAAAATCCACAACTATTTTCCTCTTCAGTACTAACTTCCAGCTGTAAATAGTGAGGTACCACAGAGCCCTCACCTGAAAGCACAGACTCCAGCTGGCAGCCTTGACTATAGCAAGCCTGTGCTCTGCAGGGCCAAGAGAAAGGTGCGTGAGGTTGGCCTTGGTTACTGGAGACAGGTTGTAATCCCCTCCCACCAACAGAGCTGATGACAATAGGGGCAGAAACGGAAATCACTATTCATTGTGAAAGTTCTTCACTTTAAAGAATACTCAGACAGGCCTTTGTTCATAATTTAAATGCTTCAAATTAGAGGTATACACTTCACTAACATTCCCACTAGCATGAAGAGGGCATTTGTCAAAGGCTTCAGTGGGAACCAAAATTATCCCTTAATGATTTTGCCATTACAAGACTTCTCTATTTTGCTATTGCAAATCATAACCCACAGTCACATCAACAAAACATTAAAAAATCAAGGCACAGGAACTCAGGAAGTCTTGGAAATCACTGCTTTTGTCTGCCGGAAATGAAATGCCCTTCTCCAGTTTCAGTTTCTGCTGTTGCGAGTCAGATTGCATTTCAGTACATTCTGCTAAATCAATCACACTGTAAAATACATTAACGCTACTCACCCCAAAACTGTTGCTTTTTGTGTAATCTTAGGATGATGATGACACAAAGCAATCAAAGCAAGACCACTGACATATACAGCTAATGCTCTACCTTCACCTCATCACATCATCCTTCAGAGTTATAGTCCAAATGGTGCTTATGCATTCCATTGTATTTTGCCTCTTACACCACGTCCATAACAACAGCACCAATGACAAGCAACAAGGCTAGGATCTGTCACATCCAGCTCAAGCTTTTTCAAAGGAGGAAAGTGCATATTTTATACATAGTTTCTAATTACTGTCTTAATTTGTGACTCTGCTGTCATACGTGCTTTTACAACAATTGCAAAAATCAAAGAACGCATGTTTTGTTTTTCCAGCAAAAATGGTGAGGTATGGTGTTCAGCAGATTTCTTCTTCAGAAAAGGGAGATGTTTCTCACAAACGCTTTCAGTCAAGTGCAGAACAAGAAGCAGAAGTTTGTAGTCAAGATTTCAGCTCTCCAGTGTTTGGATCAGGTCCCACCTGGATTATGCAAGACAGATATGAGAATATGAAATTTTAATGTATCTCATGGGCTCTCCCAACCCCACTGAAAAGCAAATATACTCTACTGTACAGAGTTTTCCAGGTACAGCTAATGATTCATCACGTACCTGTTCTGATAAGCAATTACTAAATGCTACACAGTAGCTTATCAAAACCCTTGCTATATATTGTTAGATGCTTGCTATACACCTGATTGCAATATAGCCAAAAAGACAGGGAACTTCCATTTTGTAAAGTAAAAGAAGTCGACATACTCAAAAGCTGGGTCTGTATGTCTTGAAACTCAGTAAAACATGTACAAATTAAAAAAAAAGACAAAAGTAAACTTACATGAACAAATGGAGAATTTAATTAAAAACAGAGGATGAGGACAGATTCTGAGCATTTTTCAGGATCAAGTGACCTGGAAAAAGAGAGAGAAAACCTTGAGTGGATAAAAAGTGTTTACAGTACAAATGAGAAAAAATAAAGTTCAAATAACAAATTTAAGTAATTAAAATTGTAAAGGGAACTTCAAAAAAGATTTTAAAAGAGAAACTCTGGAAATTATTCTATTGGGTTTGCATGGCAAGATTTTGCAGGGGGGGGTACAGGGGCAGCTTCTGTGAGAAGCTGCTAGAAGCTTCCCCTATGCCCAATAGATCCAATGCCACCTGGCTCCAAGACGGACCCACCGCTGGCCAAGGCCAAGCCAATGGCGGTAGAGCCTCTGGGATAACATATTTAGGAGGGGAGGAAAAAACTGCACAATGGCAACTGCAGCAAGAGAGACGAGTGAGAATATGTGAGAGGAGCGACTCTGCAGACACCAAGGTCAGTGAAGAAGGAGGGGGAGGAGGTGCTCCAGGCACCGGAGCAGAGATTCCCCTGCAGCCTGTGGTGAAGACCATGGTGAGGCAGGCTGTCCCCCTGCAGCCCATGGAGGTTAACAGTGGAGCAGATATCCACTTGCAGCCTGTGGAGGACCCCATGCCAGAGCAGGTGGATATGCCCGAAGGAGGCTGTGACCCTGTGGGAAGCCCGTGCTGGAGCAGGCTCCTGGCAGGACCTGTGGACCTGTGGAGAGAGGATCCCACGCCGGAGCAGGTTTGCTGGCAGGACTTGTGACCCCGTGGGGGACCCACACTGGAGCAGTCTGCTCCTGAAGGACTGCACCCCAAGGGAACCACACTGGAGCAGTTCGTGAAGAACTGTAGCCTGTGGGAAGGACCCACGTTGGAGAGGTTCATGGAGGACTGTCTCCCGTGGGAGGAACCCCACGCTGGAGCAGGGGAAGAGTGTGAGGAGTCCTGCCCTTGAGGAGGAAGGAGCAGCAGAGGCACCATGTGATGAACTGACCACAACCCCCATTCCCTGTCTCCCTGTGCTGCTGTGGGGGAGGAGGTAGAGAAAATTGGGAGTGAAGTTGAGCCTGGGAAGAAGGGAGGGGTGGGGGGAAGGTGTTTTAAGATTTGGTTTTTATTTCTCATTACCCTGCTCAGTTTCGATTGGTAATAGATTAAACTAATTTCCCCAAGTTGAGTCTGTTTTGCCCGTGACTGTAATTGCTGAGTGATCTCTCCCTGTCCTTATCTCAATCCACGAGCCTTTTGTTATATTTTCTCTCCCCTGTCCAGCTGAGGAGGGGAGTGATAAAGCAGCTTTGGTGGCCACCTGGCACCCAGCCAGGGTCAACGCACCGCAATTATATACCCAATGATATTTGACACTTTTTTTACACAAAGACACATAATTTTCCCCTCATTAATGCACATTACTTCCCCTTCTGCAGTCATTTAGCTGCTACAGTATCTCAGACATGATCATTGTTTTTTTCCACTTTTGGTCATTAGTATTTGCATGGAAGTGGCTCCAGACACCTACAGGATGACCATATTTGAGATGAAGTAACTACAAAAGATAAGAGAGAATCCTGGTTCAGAGGCACAACAGCCTAAACCCTTTATCCAGCAAAGACACTCATGCTCCTTCTCTTTTCAGAAGAAAATGACAGGTAAGTGAGGGAGGCTACTCCCAACTGAAGCTACATGACTTTATTTTGTCCCCTGCTTGTTTTGAATAACTCTTTCAAACAAGGACTACATATGCATGCCAGTAAGACATTTCCTCCTCCAGGTAACCGTGTCTTTGGACTAGCATGCATGTTTCCACAGGAGGAGATTTTCATGTTTTCATCCTCACACCATTCTGAAACTACTTGGAGTAGTTCACATATTGATTCAAGAACCTCTGAATTTTGCCTGAATTTTTTATAATTGTGGACCCCAAACCATCAGACTGAAAGCAAGAGAATCAGCTACAATTACTTTCTCACAGCTACAGTGCAAAGTTACTCACTTCAGTTTTCTCCAATTCTTGCAATTCAGGGCACCATCAGTTCTTATCCTCTCTTGCCAACTACTGTTTCAAAGCACAAATCTCCATAAGGGGAAATTAAATATTTCTACAAACTCACCCTTCAAGAGCCAAGAGAACTGTTTCACTGAGAGTGCTTCTTGACATGACACACGGAAAAAAACCTCAACATTATCACTGCAGAGTAATCAGAAAATGTAATCATATTCCAGACCTGTCACTTCTTCTGTTTCTGAGACAGGTAAGTACATTTCTGGCATTTGGGGCCTGTTTCTGCTGCCACCGAAGTCAAAGGCAAACCCTCCATTGGCTTGAACAGGCACAGATGCACTATTATGTTATAGAGTGGAGCTATTGTAAAAGAGCAAGCATCTTCCTCAGGAGGATAGATGTACGTAGCTGAGCTGCTGCTCTTCTCCAGCTATTCTACAAGGTAAGTTGTAGGGTTTCATAAAATAGAGAGAGACAAGCAGTAATAGGATCAAGAGTTACTCTTCTTGCAACAGGGACCAAATTAAATTCTCCTAAGATTAATTTACCTTCCCTATTTCCTCTAAATAAATAAATAAACAACACAACAGCAGAACAAGACAAGCTTATTCTAGTGCTTAACTAATTAACAGTACTAATTAGTGTTTAATGGCAATGATAATTATAATCATATCCCTGAGAGTCTATTGAGGCTGCCACATCAGATGGATTGTACTGTTCCCCCTCCCTCTACAAACTTAAATCAATATCACTTCAAACCTGACAGGGTCATTTCATGAAAAGTGATCAGAGAGTCACCTTTAGTTTCTGTGCTAAACTGAGAAATTAAAAAGCCTTTTGAGTAGTGGGAGGAGAAAGGATAAAGCACCACTTTGAGTAATGAAATCAGTAAACGAAGCTCCTTTTTGTCCCACGTAGGCATCATTCTTTAAGTTTTCATTTGAAGTAGCCAAATATAAACAATGCCAAAGCCAATATTCACAGGCTCTGTGCAACTAGCGTGTTTCTAATAAAAACAAAAAAACACAGAATAATTTAGGCTGGGAAGGACCTTTGTAGTCCAACCTACCATTCAAAGTAGGGCTACCCAGACCGGCTTACTCATGGCTTTTTCTAGCCAAGCACCCAGCTAAGACAACCACAGAGACATGGGATATAAAGCAGACAAGAAATTCCTTTAAGGAAGGGGCAGAAGAACACTGAAGCAATTAACTCTGCTTCACACAAGGCCACACCTGACTGTTGCGTGAGAACAGGGAAGAAATATAGGGAAGCTACTGAGCAGGTAAAAACAAACATAAGCTTGGCTTGGTACTAAGATACATATTCAGATACAGGTCAGGGCTTCACACACATAATAAGCATATACACCAGGAGTACTCTTATGAATATTACAATAATAACAGAAACAACATGTATGAACATAAAATTCCAAGAAAACAGAATTTGGAGCATCCAGAGGTCAGAGTTGAGAGTACGACCGCTGTTGTTTTCAATGACAAAAGCAGAAGCACAGTAGAGCTGAGTCTCATAGTGGCTTTTGTTGTTGTCATTAGCTCTAAGCATGGCAGAAGGAATCTCGTAAGAGAGAGACAACTAACTAGGGAACACAAGCTTTTGATCTATCTTAGCCAGCCATCCTACCTTACCGTGATTTTGTGTTTTTCTTTTTAGAATCATCATATATACTGAAAGACAAAAATAATCCCGAAGCTCAACTCTCTCATTTTGCAAGAAAAATTGTCAGTTTGAACAAATGCTTGAGGGGCAGGGACTTGACCCTGTTCCCTGACCACCACCCTCTCTCCAACTCTCCCACTAGGAATGTATCTTTCCCTGTCTGTTATGCTAATTCCAGAAGGAAATCAAATATACATTTCCACTAGTGACTAAAGCTCTGATCCTACAATTAGTTAAACACAATCTTAATTTTATGCATGTGAGTCATCTCACCAACATTCCCATATGCCAGAGACTTTGTGGGATTGGTGCCTGAACTGAAACCATCATGAATGAATTCCATTTTTTAGTTGCAGAACCGGGGTTGGAAAGTACATGAAGAACGGAGATACTAGAACATAAATCCACAGTATAACATAGGCCAAGGAACTAAGCATTAAAAAAAAGAAAAAAAGGGGAAAAAAAAAAAAGATTAGCTAATTCCTTATTCTGAAAAAAAACCCCACACATGAGTTGATGTTATTAATTAAGAAGTTTCATTCTTGTTACCCAACAAAGTGCTTCTCCAACAAAAACATGGCAAAATGTCTCATTTTAAAGAGCACATGCCAGACTTTGGATTTAACTCTGCCTGCTTTTGGCCACTACAGCATCATAAATTTGGTACATCTTTCATTCTGGCCCCATATGTTACAAGTAGGTCTAAACCCAACTCTTTTCTACATATGCAAAACAAAAAAACTTCAGGGATTCATAGTATTAATGAAAAACCCTAACACGTACTTATCATTTTACATTTGAAAAACACTCTACAAACATTAACTAAATAATTAGAACTAAATATAACTAATTAATACACTAATGAATTAATCATATGAGTACTGTGTATGTTGCTTAAAATGGCCGCAACATTTTAGTAATGAAACGGTTCATTACAACAGTGGTAACTGTTAGCTCTATTGCAGGAACATATGCCAGAATCAGACTTGCAGTGTAAAAGAAGATGGTAGAATAACATTTCATCTCAGGGTGAAATCTCAATACTTACATTGCTGGACACATCTAAAAGGAATGGGCCTAGAATCTCTCTTCGTTGACATTTTTACTGAGCATGACATCATATGGTATGGAATAGCCCTTTGGTCAGTTTGGGTCAGCTGTCCTGGCTGTGCCCCCTCCCAGCTTCTTGTGCACCTGGCAGAGCATGGGAAGCTGAAAAGTCCTTGACTAGTGTCAGCACTGCTTAGCAACAACTAAAACATCAGTGTGTTATCAGCATTCTTCTTACACTAAATCCAAAACACAGCACTATGCCAGCTACTAGGAAGAAAAGTAACTCTAACCCAGCCAAAACCAGGACAGTATTTCACAGAATCATCTTTTCCTGTGTACTAAAACCACTATTTTAATATAAATTAAAGCGTATCTCCTGTAAACCCAGTGCATGCCCAACATTTAACATCATATGCTGTACACAGAGTCATTGTCAGAAGAGAGCAAGTATCTTCTTCACAAATATCACGGCTTTGTAGTTCCAAACTACCCACGGCTTACCTCCTTCTCTAGACAGTTTGTAAATACACTACTCACAGGCTATGGCAGCCGGGGATTACTCTGATTTGAACCTGTGTAGCAAAACCTGCTTAATTCTGTTTCTCCTATTAAGCAGATTAGTTGAAAAACAAAAATACATTATTTGATTTTACAAGGGAAACTTTTAATACCAAATTATGAATTTAAAATTTAGAGTGTGCAAATATTTACCATGCTCTCTTCTCACAATGGTCCTGATAGCAAACTTATCCCTGACAATATTCATCTCCTGTAAACACTGGCAAAGCAATTTCAGAATTGTTATTCCATTGCATATTCACTAGCTGTTGCTGGAGGTATTTTGTTCAGCTCTAATTAGCACAGTTAATAAGATCAATATTTTCATTACTGAATGCTGCAGTAAGGCAAAACGTGCTTAAAAACTTACATTTACAAAATCCCAAGAAATATATTTCTTGGGAAATCCTAGTCTTCTATTGCAAAAGCAAAAAGCCCTCAAAAATTGGAGGAAAAAACACTTTTGGTGTTTGTCATTTTGATGAGGACAAAAACTTAAAATTAAAACATCCATATTAGTCAGGGGTGCTTTTAGAGAAAAGAGGTATCTTTTTCCTAATTGCTTTTTTAGTACTATTTACAGGTGTGCATATGGCTTTCTCAGGGGAAATAAGAACTGAATTTGGAATCACTCTCACAGCCCTTAGTGTTGACACTATCACTCTCTTTGCACCCTCGACTACCTTAAAAAATCAGAAACCTGAAAGAAAAGCAGAGGCACTACAATCTAGTGGCAGTGTTTAAAACAGGGCTTCAGCACTGGCAAATAGAGACCAAAGGAAATTAAAACAATACAGCTGCAGCAGACAAAATGAGTGCTAGGTCTGAGAAAACAGCGCAGCCCTCAGCATCCCTGCCCTGAGAATGGAAGCACCAGGCCTTGGGGCTTCCATCTGCAGAGTCTCTGCCTTCTTTGGACCTTGCGACAGGTACAACAGCACTAAGAAAAAGGAAGCAAAATACATACCTCAGCCTTCCTGTTTCTCAGATATCTGGGCTTTGTTAGTTAGAATTCTTCATGTCTAATAATAATAGCTCAGAAAAGGATCCTGAGTCTACTCTTTTTTTCCTGGCATTTTTCTCTTTTTTTTAAAGAAGAAAGCTCTAATTTGTACACGGAAAACACTCTTCCATCCATCCACACAACCTCTCCAAATACAACTTTCTTAATTAATTGACAATTTACTGTACCTCTCCCCCTGCAGAAATGTCAGTCAGGAAACTGTCACTGTAAACCACCCTAAAATAATTCTGTGCTCATGTTGAGTAATTATTTTCAAAACTGTTCCTGCAGAAAAATATGATCAAATATCAAACAGATACTGTATAATTAAGCAGCAAGACACAACAGGGAGTAGAATATAGGCCTCGGTGCTTTACTAAGCATGAGGCTGAAGGTACAGGTTTTCATAGCAGAAAGAAGTGAATTATATTGCACAGCTTGTAACATAAAGCTGTTTCCTAGGGTAACACATCCTGCACCTGTTGAGGTTTTGCCAGCCACTCTGTCCACTTGAATTGGTTTTCTTCATTTCCATGACCTTCTTTTCTACTCAACTAGTTCTACTTCCTCTCCAACTAACACGCTAAACTTGTGATTTTCAGCATCAGACCTGACAAGATATTAGAAGCCAAAACCACAAAAGACAAGACAAATTTGGAATAACGCTTCTAGGAAAGGCAAGTGAAAATACTGAAGAAACATGCTAGGCAGTTGCCCAAGCATATTCAGTTTGCTATTAGCTATATGAGCTCTCATAAAAACCCCTGTTCTTTTAAGATGACAATTATAGCAGCATGGCCACCTTGATCCACTGTCCAAATACGAAACAATTTAAGAAATGGAGGAAAGCTATTTAATAGGACGAACACAAAGAGAAGCCATTTGGGGACTTACCTGATTAGTAAACTTCACATGTTCATTTTCTAACAGATGCAAATGCAAGCAGTAGGCTTAGAATTATAGGAGGCAGTATATGCGTGGCTACCTTACTTAAAGACTCAAATGAGACAGTATTTGAACTGTGTTGCTGTTTCTCCACCAAAAAAGAGCTGACAAAGGGCTAGGAGAACAGAGGGTGAAGGCAGATGGTTACTCAGAAAACCCGAACCTGAACATGCAAATAAAGAGAGTCTCCAATGGACAGTAGATCAAGCCAATGCAACCCAACCATTTTCTTGATTCTCCACTTTCACTTGATTGAAAAATGAACTAGATTCTTGTCTGCAAGAGGGGGGGTTGGAAAAAAAAAAAGAGGTTTGATTCCTTGTCTGGACATATCACTCTGGTAAGATGCATTATTTCTAAATGTAGCAGCAGATATCATATGAACCACCATTTCCAGAAGTAGTCTTTTCTCTTTTGCTTTTCATGAAACAGAGCTGGATTTTGGAAAAGAACAAAGGCATTCATCATTAAACACAATCCCTCGACAACATGTGCGAGAAGCCCTGGGAATTCATCAGTCACTAGTGCCATCCAGAGAACTCCCATAAACTACAAGCCTGTGGCTAATCCGAATTATGACAGCAGCAGAACACTGGATCATCCTACTGAAGAATCTCAATCCAAAGACTCTACTGAGAATAAGTCAGGTTCATACTGCATCATTTCCCATTTTCATTATGTCACACAACAGATTTAGAGACTGTTGTACTCCATTGTCTGTTCTTTTTTCCGTCTCTGTCACTAGAATGAGACACCCAAAGCATAATGCCAAGCGCAGTCTCTGAAAGATAGTAATACACTGAACTCCTTCATATTTTATGTCAATTGACCAGGCACTCCAGTATGTTCTTACAGGCTGCTGCAGGTGTAAAAGAACAAAAGTGGTTGGCCGTTCTTATCACAGGGTAAACTGTTGCATGACAGATTTTCTAAAGAATAGATGTCATTACTAGGCATACCTTTGTGACACAAGACTGTAAAACCACATAGCTGGAAATGGTGTAAATGTAACACATTTTGGTTATAATTTTAATACTGTATTTGTGAGACCTTTCAAAAATACAGTATTTATGGGTGTGCATATACTATACACATATACATGCATACATATATATAAATATATATTTCCATACTAGGAAAGCCAAAATTCCTTGCTACCTTAGGTGAGGAAAGGTGAGGACAGACCATATGCAGTGTTAATACAGGAGAGCTCTCTGCCAATGGACAGAGAGAGAAAGTAGGGGCAAAATAAGTCTTTCCTGCTTGGGTCTAAGGTTCATAATCACTGCTGTGGACAGTATCTAGTCTAGAGACTCTGTAGTTGTGGTTGAAAGGGGAACAGCATTGCCCTCATCTCACAGCATTCCTACTCAGGGTCTCATTAGGCATGTTTTGCAAAGGAAAGCTGGAATTTATCCTATATACAAAAAAGCCACAGCAATTCTACTCCAATTTTTTTGGCTGCAGAAAACAAAACCAGAATTATACTCTTATGTTCTTAGAGATATTAAAAACCCTCAAAAAAAACAGAAATCCAAAATGTTCAGAAACAATTGCCAGGAGTTTTGTATTTATTTGTTTGTTTGATGGTGGTCTGTGTGTAATAAACAATGCATCCTCCTAAGCCATCCAATTAAATTGAAACCAAACAAAGAATCAAAATCCATCCATCTCTCTCCCCACTCCCATTCACAGGAAAACTTTGATCTGTCACGCTGGCAGTAAAACCAAAAAAACACCCAACCAAAACCATTCCTATCACTCCACTGCTTTACTTAGACTCTGCTAGTTAAAGTCCACTCAAGTAATCAGTTACCATTTATTGGTTCATTTATCTCCTAGCCTCTTTAGTTTAGTATTTCTACAATCAAATACAAAAATAAAATACTGTAACTCAGTAAGAGAAATGCAGACACTGTTAGGAAGGGACTGTGCTATTTGAAGGTCAAGTAAAACAGCATTTGGAGTCAAGTGGCAGTCAAAAACGTGCCATATTGTGCTGCCATTACAGAGGTTTATGCTCTCCATTACACTGAAATATAACTAGAGTTGCTCTGGAATTTCTGCTCATTTACACCAGAGTAAATCAGCAAAAGGTTTTGTATCATAAGAATTAAGTTCATTGATGACTGAGCTTAGTCACATCACAGAGGGATACCTGCACAGTCTTTAATCAGAGAGAGCTTAGTTCTTTCTTCATATATAAACTCTAGATCTTAGAGGGTACAATTTCCTGTTCTGTCAGTGAATCATGGCTTGAAGTTTGCTTAATTCTACCACAACAAGCATCTCATGTAATGGTCTCCCCCGCAGACAAGATTTCTACCCAAAGTACTAGGCTATTTCAGAAAGAAACCACTCTTATTTGCCTGAATTGGTTGGTATGGTACTTAAATAGCCACATTCACCTAGTGATTTCTCTAAATGCTTGTTTTCAAATGCTTTAAATTATTTTTGGTTTTGTTAAAGTTAGAAAAAGTTTAGGTGAGTAAGGAACACATAAGATTTAGAATAGATTCATATCAATCACATATTTAAATTGGGAGCATGTAAACAAACAGTCATATTAAAAGACGGACCACCAGCTGACATTTCTAGGACTACTAGTACTATTTTATTTAGGCACAGAGGCATCCAAGTGAGAGAAAATAATAAAAAAAAACCACAAAGGACAGAGGGACTGTGTAAATCCTCAGAAGGCTTTGACATTTAAGTGTATTAATTTTCAGATAAGCCATGGACTTTGACCATGACATGTGATAGAAGGCAGACAACACAGCAATAGAAGAGAAGAATTAGCAGTGCATTAAGCAGCTCTGTTCCAGTCTGATGGAACCATGTGTATTTACTGGCCACCTGGCATATCAGGTTAATATGAGAGGGTATCAAACGAGGAAACTGAAAAGCTAATGTCTATGAATGTGCACAAAAATGAGCATGTACTTAGTGAAAAAGTAGACCAAAAAACAATGTCCTGCATCACTATTAAATAACAGCTCTATGCTAGCTACTAGGAGGAAGAATTAACTCTCTCCCAGCTGAAACCAGGACATACGGGAAATAAACCACTTTGATAAGCAGTTTCATAGGGCTTATGTATCACAAATCTCCACAACTCTAAGTGCTTCCATTGGCAGAGGGATTTAATTCAAAGGTCATTCATCCCTCCAGGCCTCATCTCATTCTCTGGCACAGTACATTGTCTTTTACAGTTATGCTGAATTTCTCAGTATTCTGAAACCAACTGGAATCCGGATATCTTTGATCTTCTGCATATATTCACAGAGACTCTCAATCTATCAAGTGTTTTCACTCCTAGTATAGCAAGATTTAGACTCCAGATCTTATATTGCAACTAAGTAGGTAAAAGCACTCAGTCCAGAAAAGGGAAACCTTTTCTGAGGAGAGCTGTGGGTTTGACTCCCAACTCTCCCACTCACTACAGAGTGCTCTGGTGACCAGACACCAAACTACCCTTAAGCCAGGAGCACACTCCACCTTCTACAGGAATCTGTACCACAGCATGCCACAAAAAAATGCAAGATACGTGGAACCAAATGAACAGATCTGCAGTCTCATGGTTAGCATGCAAATGCATTCCTGTCTCTCCTCTTTGACCATGCCTGTATTTTACCTCTCAAGGAAATTAAAGATAAATGGGATTCACTACCCTCACCTTCAGTCCAAAGGCAAATGGCAATCCCTTTGCAGGCTATACGGAGTACAGGGCTGCCAGTCTTAGACAGATCTCTGCAGTCTTTAGCTATATTTTGGGAAGAAAGATTTAAGTCCCTTAAATCTTGCCTTTCTCTTCTCTGTCTCCACAATGGCCCATGGAGAGGGACCCCAGCTGAAGGTTATGGGTTCTATTACAGGGCTGCTCACTATGTGGCTAAACCCCTTTATTACATTTGATCCTAAATGACCTTCAAAACTCTCTAAGTTAGTCTCAGACTCCTAGGCTATAAAAGCATGTTTAAAGCATGCAATGGAGCATGTTACAGAAGCTCATGAATGCAGTTCACTGGCAACTGAAGCATGACTTCCATCTGGATGATATGGCACGTGAACAGCAGAGGTATCCTGAATCCCCACTGTGAGGAGCAACAACCCAGCTGAGGCCTGGCCTGCACCGCAGCAGTGGGACCCACAGGGCAGCAGTGCTGTCCTTGGCCGGAGAATCACTCCTTTTCCTGTCTCCCTCTTGGCACTATGAAGCACCATGGGGTGTGTCTCAGGACTTAGATCCGTTAGGATATTCAGCAGCGTGGCTGTTCAGCCAGAAAGATTGATTATCTGGCCCCACATGCCCCAGTATTTCCAGTTCTGGGGTTGTCACAAACTGAACTAGCTTAAGTGACCTTCACCTACTGCGTAGACTTTCCCAGTGTCTCAGTGAGAGCTGACAAGCCTTACTTAAACAGAAGCCAGGGCTAATATTGTCAAAAGCAGATCCCTGCCTTCTCACCTTTCCCCTTACACTGGGAAAATTCAAATGATTATTATATGGGAAAAGAAGCTCTTACCCACCTTTATTCTTATACCGTGGGGCTTTCAGCAACCTGATGTAGTGACAGATGTCTCTGTCCATAGCAAGGGGGGTGGACTAGATGATCTTTAAAGGTCCCCTCCAACCCAAACCATTCTATGACTTTCTCAGTATCCAGCCATCAAGTCAGCTATGCAAAACCAAGGAAAAACACAAGAAGAATTTATCAAGTTTGCTAATGGCACTGACCTGTTTTTCCTTCTGACCTTTTCTTTATTTTCCAGTGACTGCCTTCCTTCATAGCCCTTAATGACATTTAGAACCAGATTTTTAATTAAGGCGCCTAACAAGCAGATAGGCAATTAGGACTTTAACAAATACCTCATAGGCTAGGCATATCAGCTCTACCGATGAGGTAGGCATATAAGTGCTTTTGAAAATCTGTCAGACATCTATCTGCCTCTTAAAACACCTAATGACCTTAAAAATAATCTAACCCTCAAGTTCTCAATATTCTAAAAAGCTTTTTTTTAGATGTGTGGTATGCACATATATAGAAGTAATATTGTGGGGCAAGAACCACAAACATTTAAAAAATATACACAAAAAACAATCCTTTGAGCCTCATAAACTTTCTAAGGAAATTAACTGTCCTGTAATCCCGCTGGTAGAAAATGAGTGCAAGTTGCAAACAGTATTCCAAAGCACAGTAGCAAAAGTAATTGGCTTCCCGC
The DNA here is from genome assembly GCA_013401315.1 of Balaeniceps rex. Lineage (NCBI taxonomy): Eukaryota > Metazoa > Chordata > Aves > Pelecaniformes > Balaenicipitidae > Balaeniceps > Balaeniceps rex. Next base: position 26,819 of record VYZW01008893.1, read on the forward strand.
TCCATCCCAAAGTCCTTGACCTTTTGCTCCTCATTAGGGATATAAAACATTGGGAAAACAGTTACATTTGTCATATTTCTTGTAAAATTATACAAGTAGAAATTGAAATGGTTTGGACTCAGTAAAGTGAATTTGAAAGGCTCCCTGTAGGAAATGGCTAAGAAAAGAATTCTTTAAATCCTCTTTAAGTAATTCTAGCAATAGTTATGCCACATGCACTTGTATGATGTACTTAAAAGTATTACAATTTTAACAAAGTGAAATTATAAACAAAGCTATAAAATTTAAAGATAGTAACACATCTGTTACTGTTTGGGTATTTAAACCACAGATCCTGGTGAAAATAACAGTAATTATACAAACACCTGACTTCAGAGACTTTCTGATCCCTACTTTTCTCCCTACAATTCGTTACTGGCTATAAACTCTCATTAAGAGAGGATTGCAGAATCGAAACATATTGTCCCTACACATTGTTACTCATAGGCTTGCTCCTTCTGATTTTAGTGGCATTTTTAATTTAAACTCAGGATCCCATGAAGCAGAATACCATACCAGGTAAGTCCTAGTTCTATTGACAAAAGTTTGTGATGTGCTGCTAAGAGAGAACGATTCTATGAACTTCAAGCCCTAGGATTTAAGAGGTAAATAACCTTAGGCAACATCTGAGAGCATATTTCAGGCATACATATTAATATGTACATTAATACAGGAATTAATGTTGCCTCTGATAGAAGTGTAAGCAAGTAATATTGATAATAATAATTTAATTCAATATATAACATTAAAATAACTGATGTGTCAGCACAGAAATGCTGCGCTTCCAAAATTACAATACAACATCTCTTGAAGGTGATTCAGCATGTGAATTTTCACGCTGTAAATCAACAATGAAAGAAACATACTAGTTGCTACAAAGGAGCATGAGAGAACTCCAGTCAAGGGTGTAAGAGTAATTGCCACTTCAATCTACCACTCTTGAGTAATTTTCAATAGTCAGTCAGCTTCTCCATCTTCAGAAGCTGAAGCAATAAGGCAAGCAAAAATAATTGAACCTGCAGTTTTTCTTGCACATGCCTACTAGTTCTACATACGTAGTTGTTCTATACTATGTATGTAGAGATATAGTTCTACAAATAGCACGGGTTTGACCTGTATAGGATGCATAGTAGAAGAGTCCTCACACTTACTTTTTCTTTCATATTGTTTATTTATTTTCTATTTCTTGCTCTATGATTTGAGTGTAGAAAATGTCTGCATTCTTGAGTTATGTTTCCTCATAAAATGTCCCATTTCTGTCTCCTGCCCACTGCCACAGATAAAATGATTCATGCAATCAATTAGCAGCACAAATTTTGTTCTTTAAAAATCTGGCATATTTGAAATTTCATAAGGAAAATCCATGGCAGACACATTCGCTAGTTATGATTTAGGAATGAAACCTGAGAGAGAAACAGAAATTATCTAATTTCATTGTAACTTGTTCCCTGATTTACAGATAAAGTTATTTATTTATTTACAGCAAACAAAATAAGTTTAATCCTTATAGTCATAATTTAGCTTGTGAAAACTTACCCCCATTTCTTTGGGAAGCCAGGCAGTTCCAAGTGTGGAACAAGCAAATATAAACTGACAAAAGGACCTATTAAAGTTCTTTACAAAAATGATTTTTCAACAAACTGATATCCAGGCTCTTCACTAGTTTTGTTAAATCTACCAGTTTAAATGTACAAAAATCTTTTCAGAACACACCTTCTGACATTTTGACATTTATTTATTTATTATTAATCAACTTGTTTATTAAACAACTTCTTTATTTTCTGATTATGAAACAAGACTTTTGCACATCAAAGGTTAATTAAGAGTTTTAGGATGTTTTTCAATAGCCCATGCTGAAATACATTAATAAAGCTGTGTTGTGCAGAGACTTTCAAATATAAGTTTAGAAATAGATTATACTGCTGAGGTAACACAGCCCATACTCTTAAATAGACAGATCTTTTTGCCACAAGGAAGAACTGTCCATAACAACTGCTCTCGTATGGCAAGGACTCACGGCTCCCGGAGACTGTGGTTACAGACCTCCAGCGTAGCAACATTCTTCTTGTCTAGCCTTGTAATTTTTTGCCAGGTACTCTCTACATTAAGTTGTTTCATTTCAATTGCCCTAAGGGTTTCTTGCTCACTAACTAATGGGGAGCTTGATGCATCATTACTTTAACATAGCACATTGTGACAAAGCTGTAGGATTCTCTAGTAAAGAAATTACTGGTTCTGTTCTTAATAGATTAGTTCTCATAATATTTAGCCACACATCAGCAAGGCCTTTATATTTAAAATGTTATTTAGAAGACATATTTTACTAGGTTTAACTAATTTCTATAAAATAAAGGGTAATTTCAAACACAGTTTACCTGCACACACACACAAAAAAAGGAGACAGGGTGAAACTATGAATTTGCTTCACACAAAAACCCACAGAACACTGTATGTTCATAAATGTCAAGAACAGGTTTGGTTTTTTTTATACCTTAATTAAACTGAAACAGCATATGAGACCTCTGGGGGGTACAATCCTTACAGTTTACTAAACCTAGGGCTGTTTGAAGATGCAGAGGTTGTGTATTGTTGTTCACTCTGTAAGGCCCTGATCAGAAACTTCAGAATGGCTTATGAATCATTTCCCAGTCATTTATACAGAGCTGAGGCAGTTCACATAAAAGCTGCTAGACTGTAGACAAATCTCATTCTGTATGCATTCTCATTGGCTCAATTCCCAGACTACATGCTTTTCTCTATATTTTGCATATTCTTTGTTTAAAGTTTTTAATTACCATATCCAGGTTTTCCTCTCACAGCAAACCCGACAGGGAGAGTCTCTCTTAAAAAATGTTTTACTGTTAGTCCTTTTCCTCTTCAGCTCTGTATGTTCAGATAACAGTTTAGGTATCTCCTATTAGCTCAGGCTATCCACCATATACCTTGATCTACTTGAATTTCACTTAACATCCTCCAGCAGTTTCCTTATTGACTCTTGTGTATCTCTGCCTTCTGTCTAAATCTTAAGGATTAAGAGCTCCTGAGTTATTGTATGTATTACTGTGAATGCTTTTACAGATATAACTGATGGGTTTTAGAATAGTTCTGTGCTAGTTGCCAAATCCTACAACTGATCTAGAGCCAGAACATGAGAAGGACATGGTATCGACACTATGAACGAAGTGTCAGTCCCTCATTTCTTTATTGTATTTACTCCAACAAGAATCTGGATGTACAGTACATTCAATAGCATAGACTGTAAGATAGTTCCTACTTCTTGGCAAAAAGGGTTACCATTCTTGTGCTAGAGTTCCTCCCCAAAATACTTGTTTTACAGTATATTTGATTTCTTCTGAAAACTTCAGCCCTTATCTATACCTGGGAAGGAAAAATTAGTCATTTCGGTAGTTGAAAGCAATAATTATCAAGTATATTAATAACATATTTGGTAAACTACCTCTTCATGCCACATGTTCACAGTGGAGCCCTCCAATACACTGATGTTCAGCGGACTGGAAATGCTGGCTATGTGTTTGACCTGTTACAGTTCTTTGGGGAAGTCAGCTGCCTTCTGAATTTCCTCTTACAAACTATGTCAGGATCTGTGCTGCACAAAAACATTGGTTAATATTTCAGCAATTATACAAAAAATTATGATGGTATAAGGTTTCACTCATGTGTAAAGGGGCTGATCTGGTCCCAGTAAAATCAATAAAGTTTTGTTATTGACTTTGTTTGGAGCAGGATTGATCTCTAAAGGCAACAAATGCATTGAATTAGATTAGTAAATTACTGTTCCCACGACCAAGTTAAAAGACAAATGTGTAGTTAAGTGAGAGTCTGGTAACAATATCACTTCACAGGGCTTCCTGCTTATTTTCTTGTGGAATTCACACAGCAGAATTTCAGAGAAAATATTCTCCCATCAGTACACATGGGAGTTTTATATAAAATATAGAAATCCTTCACAAATAGAAAGATTGTAAATCTGTCTCATACCAAAAGGAACCTAAAATTCAAAGTTAAAAACACCCTATTTTGAAGCCTGCATTAAGATCAACTGATCTTCTCTTGACTGAGAGTTTCACACAGTTCTAGCTAAACACATTAGAAAATATACTCTGGCAGGACTGAGTATTTAATTTAAATATGTTTTCAAAAATTCAGGTTATATCTTCATTAATGAAGCCTTTCTTGATTAATGGAGCATTGCAGAAATTCTCTGTGGGAGCATGCTATGTTAAAATGAAGACACTTTTAATACAGACTTTTAAAATTTTT
>VYZW01008896.1:3075-36660 GCA_013401315.1 Balaeniceps rex
GAAAGTCCTCATGAGTGACAATCCTGTGCAAGTCAATAGACATCCATTTACTGTGAGTTCTGATGATTCTAGAAGTGCCAGGAGGCAAACAGAAACACTTCTTTTCCAGCCTCTGCAAAGTTAAATAATGTTGCCTTTTAACTGCTCTTTAAACTCGTCAGATCTGTTTGTGGTCATCTGTCAAGTGTATTACATTAGTGTCTGGGCATTTAGGTCAAGACTGGGTATGCGCCTGCTAGGACCATACAAAAGCAAGGTGGGAAGCTGCAGGCTGAAAGATAGTGCATCTATTTGCTGAAGTACATTCCACTTTGAAATGACAATTGAAAGATGAAATTTTCTAAAGTTGTGCCTTTTCAGCATTGACTTGAAACAACAACAAAAAAATCCCATACCAGAAGACTGAACATTTCCTAAATGTGAACAGAAGACGTTGCAGAGTCCTTGAAAATATCTCACTAGAGCTGCTGTAAAGTTTTACAGTAACATAGGACATTGAAGTAGGTTCCAAAATAAGTTTTCTGGTTTAGGGCAATAAGAAAAACAGTACCCCATCTTTTTCAAGCAGTTACAGAACTCACTTTGACATACTAGTCACTATTTAAAACTTGTTAACCTTATCTTGACCATTACTTCATTAATATGTATACGCATTCCTTGCTTGCTAAACACCATGTCAATGTTTTACAAAGAGCTTCTAATCTTCTAGTGTCATCTGATTGGATAGAAGTTCTGTGTTAAGATAACATCACATTCCATAACTTAAAAAAAATTGTAAGGCTAATAAGGCTTTAGATGTTCTCTGGTTAATTATATTTGGCATTAATTCAAGAGCAGATGTCTCCTTCCCTATTAGTGCTGAATATAGGGAACTTCAAGGGATAGGGACTGAGAGGAAAATCTTTTCTTTGACTTAGTGAAAAGCCATCGGTGTTGGAGGCTAAACATCAGCATTTAAATCAGTGTAGGTGCATGTAGAGTCAGCTGGGAATTTACTGGGGTACACAGGTTGCTTGAGCAGAGAAGAAAAGGACTAAAACAGAGTAGACTAGAATAGAATAGACTATTTCAGTTGGAAGGGACCTACAACGATCATCTAGTCCAACTGCCTAACAGGGCTGAATCTGCCAACAGGAAGGGAACAGCAGGCTACCCAGCACTGGTTTTTAGTAAAAGATGTGGAGAAGGATCTGAGCCAGACTTGTACCAGGAGGTAACCAGAAATCATATATGACTTGACTTCCGCAAAATAAAATTCTCAAAGTTTACTGAATGTTTTTATGTGGGAGATTCAGGCCAGACAAGTAGGAGTTACATTCTTACTGGTCTGGGCAATGGTGAGTTTAAGGGATCCTAGGAAAAGATGGCTCTTAGCAATAATGTTTACAGGTTGCCTGGCTGTTTTTCTAAGGGGAGGGAGGAAGGGAGGAAGGGAGAGCCAACAGAGTAACTGGCGCCACATGCCCAAAGTTCTCCATCAGCAACTAGAGCAATTTAGTCACCCACTAGGGTGATCTCACAATGTTGTGAGAATACTGTGAAGCCGAAGTATTAATCAGGAAAGTAGATTTTGAAGGTGCTGCTGGTGAAGCTGCACAAGAACAAAATATACCCAGCAGAAAAAAAGCAGAGTCCGTTTCTGCTACCAACAGAAGCAAAGAGGAGACCAGCCTCTTCTGCCATGCTGCTAATCACCTATAGATGACTCTTCCACCTTATTGCATACTTATTTTAGAAGTGGCTTTTCCAAGCAGGTGTTCCCATTTACGGAATACCTCCCCCTGAGAGGTCTTTACTTTTCCGCCTATGATTAGCATTGCTAGCATTGTTTTGCTAGGCTCTTTCATTCTCGTTTTCTTTTGGTCCTTATACTATATTGTGAGATTTTTTCTTTCCTTCTGAGTCTCAATGCTTTTCACCTTTTCATCTGGGATTGAGAACTTCTTTATGATTTGTTGCCAACCCTCTCCTGATTTTTTTCCATCTGAGGTGTGTCCTCTGGGTGTATCCTGTTCTAAAAGAAGTCTTACACTCCCATCTTTTTACACAAATGTACTTCTTATTCCATTATTTCTTTCCAGTTCTCCTTCTAATGAGGCTTGAAAGATTGTCACTCTATTTACTACCAGGCCTGCTGTGTAGTAAACATTGCCTACTTCCATTGAAGCAAGTTAAGGATGCTCCACTCATTTAAGAAGGTACTTAGAACTCTAAATTATATGTGCTCCATAGGACTGTATTAACCTGTACTCTAGCAGACAGGCTAGATTCATAAAACTAGGATAACTACATGGTAGCACATCTGTCTGTTAGAGTCCAGGGCATTTATAACAAAGTACCAGCTTAGTTGTAAAAATGTTACAGTGCCACAGATAAGGCATCTTTGATTTTCAGTGATTTCTTTTTAATCTGATAGTAACATAGAAGAATAAAATATTATAACTGTGTTAGAGAAAAGGCTCAAAGCTTAGAGGAGGAAACTGAAAAATAGAGTATCATCACATTAATGATGAAACTGGGAACAGAACAGAGGTCTTTCTGTTCCCAGTCTCAACCTTATGCACCTGTAAGACTGAAATAAAAAGTGTTTGTTGTCTATAATAGCATCCCTGGCTTGCCTACATTAGTTGGCAAAAACCAGAGATAAATGGAGCTTGCCCACCTCTACTTTGAGCAAGTAAAATTGTCAGATGTTACAAGTTAAAGACGAAGTTGTGTTTTTACCACTAAGATGGTACCACTTGGCACTTTTTGGTATGTGACACCTTTAGCAATGGAAAATCCATATATACAGTTTGGAAAGGCCCTGAGATTTACAAACCATTTTCATGAGCTCCACTGGTACCTCTTTGTAGTTAAGAAATATTTTAGTTATGGTAAGAAATTTTAGCCACTGATATAGGAAGAGATTAGACTACACAGACCAACTGCTCTGGAAGATAACATTGAATCTTCATTCTAGTAAGAAGGGTGGGTGGGAGGTGTGTTGGGATGGGGTGGTTTGATGCGATTATCCTTAAAATGCATTTTGCTGAAACACCATGTAGGAAGCATAATTCCTTCTACTTACTTCCCTTGCCTATCATACAGTATGAAACAATGAAGAAACACCTCATTAAAATGTTTGCTATAACTTAAAACTAGCTCAATTTGGAAAAGATTGGACTCTTTGTCTTGCATGTAATGTTGTGATTCATCTGTTTGCAATTCCTTCTTGTTTGTTTCACTGTTGCCATAGTAATTCTGGCCTTTCAAGTACCAAGTAAATTGTTGAAAAGTATATCTTTTCTTGATTATGTAAACAGCATGCTCCTATAGAAGGAAATACTTCACTATTATGTGCACTAACATTTCATCTATTGTAGCTACAGTCCCCCTTTTCAATAGAAGTATATCCATTAAGGTCTTATTTTTTAAATTCTTTTTTTATCGTGACTTCAAAACACTGTCTCCTCACAATGACATTCAAAAGATTTGCTCCTCAAAAAGTGCATGGTAATCAAATTATAAATGTTAATATATTTCCTTTTTCATAACTGTTTTGTAGTACCCTTGTGCAAGCCAAGCTCTTAACAACAAAATTCTGCGACACATATGTCAGAATTGCGGTCTAGTATCTCTCTGTAAATGGAAGTCCTTTCAGGCATCTGAGCAACCCCCCAAAGCAAAAAGAAATGCATTAGAAAATACAAAGCTCACAAATTGTTTGGCATTTTCCTGTATGTAAAAGCAATGTCTTGTCAGAACTGCAAATACATGTAAAGGGAAAAGCAGAATGGATATTGCACAGAGTGATGTCATTGCTTCTTTGGGAATGGGGGTTGACAAGTTTTTGGCTTTTCAAGATCATAGGATAATCTACGTTGGAAGGCACTGAGGTCTCTCATCCAACTTCCTGCCCAAAGCAGGGTCAGCTTTGGCTTCATACAAGACTGCTCAGGGCTTTATCCAGGAAACCCTTCAAGGCTAGAGATAGCACAATCTCTTCAGGCCCCTGCTGACTATGTGCTTCTCCTCATTTGGAAAGTATTTGTCCTGATATCCAGTCTGAATGTCTCTTGTTTCAATTTATGTTTGTTGAGTTTGTCCCTCAACTTCCTGCCATGAACCTCTGTGAAGAACCTGGATCCATTTTCTCAGTGACCTCCTGATAGGGACTGGAATGCTGCCATTAGGTGCCCCTCATGCCATTCCTCTTTCAGGCTGAACTAACTCCAGTCCTGCAGCCTCTCATCACAGGGCCTGTGCTCCAGCCTCCAGCTGTCTTGGTGGCCCCCCTTGCTGAAGTCTCTCCAGTTTATCAACATTTATTTTGTACAGGGGCCCCCAAACTCACTGCAGCATCTAGATATGGCCTAACAAATGCTGAATAGTGAGGGATAATCACCCCCCTCAAACTCCTGGCCGTGCCCCTGTTCACACAGCCCAGAAGACTGCTGGCCCTTGCTGCTGCCCAGGCACACGTCTTACACCTGCTCAGCTCACTGCCCATGAGATGCCCCCAGGCCATCTACACAGTGCTTCTGCCCAGCTGGTCCATTCCCAGCCTGTGCCATTGCCACAGTCTATGTCATTTCCAGGGTCTTGGACTTCCCAGGACTCAGCACTTGTCCCTGTTGAATTTCATCAAGTTCCTGTCAACGGGTTTCTGCAGCCTACCTAGGTCCCTCTGGAGGATAGCTCTTTCCTTGAGTGTATCAACTGGTTCCCCCCAATTTGGTGTGATGATACACCAAATGGACAAAAGTGACAAAGGACAAAAGTGTCCATCATCCCCTCCCCCATGTCACTGATAAAGAAGTTAAACAGGACAGGTTCCAGGACAGACCCCTGCTGCACCCCACTTGTTACCAGCCTCTGGGCAGAGAGAGATTTGTTAACTACTACCAATCATTCAACCACTTTTTATCCATCTGATTGTCCACTGTAATGTCCTAACTTGGACACAGGAATATCATGAGAGACAGTGCTAACAGCCTTGCTAAAGGTAAGGGATGTCCACTGTTCTTCCCCTGTGCACAAATTCAATCATTTTATTATCAAGGCAGTCAGGCTGATCAGGCATGATATATCTTTAGAAAATCCATGCTGACTATTCACATCTTCCTTCTTCACCTTCTTCTGCTCAGAAATGGACTGTAAAAAGAATCTGTGACTTTTTCAGGGACCAAACTGAGGGTAACCACCTTGTAGTTCCCTGGGTTGACTTTTGGCCTTTTTTGAATATGGGCACATGTTTTGCAGCATTTACTTTTCTTCATTTGTCAGAAACCTTTCCCAAACTCCATGACCTTTTCGAAGGTGACAGAGAGCAGCCTTTCAAGGAATTTGGACATCTTCCTCAGCCCCCTTGGGTGCAGTCCATTGGGTCCCAGGGACTTGTGTGGGTTGACGTCTCGCAAGCAATTCCTTACTCAACCCTCATCCCCAGCTGGTAGCCCCACTCCTCCTTAAGCCCTGTCACTAAGCACAGAGGCCTGGCAGACCTTGCTGGTGAGACAAGGAAGGTCACAAGTACTTCAGCCTTACCTATGTACACTGTCGCTAAATCACCCCCACCCCATCTGTCAGCAGCAGTCTCACATTTTCCTTGTTCAGTCTTTTACTGCCAATGTCGCGGTAGAAGCTCTTCCTGGTGCCCTTGACATCCCTTCCAAGTTTCAACTTCAGCTGAGCTTTGGCTTTTCTGATAACATCCCTCCTGCACAGGCAACATTTCTTAAAATCTTCCTTCGTAGCCTTGCCCTCCTCTCCTCTCCTGTATGCTGCCTTTCTCAAATGAGCTGTGCCATGAGCTCCCCACTTATCCAAGCTGATCTCCCAATACATTTACTTGATATCCTGAGTTTAGGGGTGATCTGCTCTTGTGTTTCTGAATAAGCCAAAATCTGTTCTCCTGAAGTCCAGGATCTGTGCTGTGCTGCTGTCCTTCCTCGCTCTTCTCGGGATCTTGAAAATCACTATTTCACGGTCACTGTAGCCGGGGCTGCCATTGATTACCACATACCTGACCAGCACCTCCTTGTTAGTGAACAGCAGATCCAGCTGTGTGTCACCCCTGCTTGGCCCATCCAGTACCTGTATTGGAAAGTTACCCCTGACAGTCTCCAGAAATTTTGATTGCTTGTGTCCTGACAAACTGTCCTTCCAGAAGATGTCAGGGAAGTTAAAGCCCCCCAGAAGAGCCGGGATCTGTGACACAGAGACCTCCTTGACTTGTTTAAAGAAGGCTTCGCCTGCTTCCTCACCCCAACTGGCTGGTATGTAACTCACTCCCACTATGTTTGTCAGCTTTACCAGTCTTTCCTCTGACCCTGGCCCACAAGCTCTCCCCCACCTGCCATCTGTCCTACACATCCGACTGCTCCTTTACACAGAGAGCATCCTCCTCCTCCCTTCCCTGTGTGTGCCTCCTGAAGGTCTTGTGTCTGTTCACCACATCACTCCAGTCGTGTGAGCTGTCCCACCGCCTCTGAGTGGTCCCAGCTGCGTGACTGCACATTGTGCGCTAGTCCCTCCTACTTGTCTCTCAGGCTGTGTGTGTATATACTTACACACTTGAGATGCCTGTCGCTTCGCTCCATTTTACTATTTCTGAGGTTTCTCTTCTTGATCCAACATCACCTCACTTAACTGTGGGTCACCACCTCCTTTTTCTATCATTCCTAGTTTGAAACTCTCCTCAACAGTTTGGCCAGCTTGTTGACAAAGATGCTCTTGCTCTGTTTTGCTGGGTGGATCCCATCTCTTCCTAGCAGTCCTCAATCCACTAATGGGTTCCTGTGGGCATAAAAGCCAAATTCCTGTCCATGACACCTGGTGTGCAATGATGCGTTGATTGGTGGTGATCTGCAGAATCCATCAGCTCCCCTCCAAGCCCTTCCCCTGAACCAGCAGGGCAGATGAGACCCAACCTGGGCTGTCATGCCCTTGACCCTCACTTCCAGAGCCATGCCATCACTCTTGATATGCCTTGGCCATATCCCTGAAGCCCACAGGACTGAGCAGCTGGGAGGAATAGTCCAAGGGCTGGGTAAGCCACAGATTCCCAAATCTGAGTTCCCACAAGCAGCAAACCTCCCTAGACAGCAAGTCAGGTTAGCAGATGTGGGTCTGTGGAGTCACCCACTGTTACTTGCTGATTCCTCCCAGTGCTTCTACAGGATTTGGGCTCTGATGTTTCTCCAGACAGGGCTTTCTGCCTCTTGCCTACTATCAGGGCCCTAGGCCTACTATGCCACTGCAGATCTGCAGGCATAACAGCAGCTGTCCTCCTTTTGCCAGAAGTCACAAGCTTCCAGCATTGCCCTCATGGCAGTCTCTACATGCCCAACGGTTGGCCACAGCCTCTGCCTGTCTCTCCTCATGTGCAGTTGGCCGTTCAGGCTCTGCTCTCCGCAGTCTCTGTGAAGATCTTGTTAGCACAATGCCTCCAACCACCCCAGCCCTGAGACTGCCTGCAGCCGCAGGCACAGGGACCTGCCTCCTCCCTCTGGAGCTCTGTCTGAGTCCAGGCCTCTGACATGTTTTACCCTCTATAGCTTAAGTAAACTGTGAGAACATCAATGCAGAGGACAACCAGTTCCAAACCACAAAATATTTTACAAAAATTCAGCTGCGTCTCTGTGAGTGAAACGTGTTGAAGATAAAGGCCATTCTGCATCTGGTCTTCCTAGTTATGGTATCACGGACTTTTCCCACGAATGCAGTATCCAATATTTCCAATGCTATCTGCCACCAGGTGGCTTGGGCAGAATAGCCTTTTCTTGTAAGGCATCATGCTGCCAACCATTAAGGTGTCTTCTCACAGCAGCCATTCAGTCTGGTGTTACCTCTGGTACACGTATCCTGCACCTGCAACCTACATACCTAGCCCCATGTTGAGGATCGCACCATAGAGGAAGATCCTGATGCCATATTAGGCCTTATTTATTCTAACAATTTGTATGGACAAATCACATTGTCACATTCTGACCACCATAGTTTTCCACTCCTGTTAGCTAAACCTCTAGTGTTTACAAGTGGTCTCAACACCCGGAGTGAAGCCCAACACCTGGTGCCATGTTGTCGCCCTTTGGTTCACATCCCTCCCACAGGGAAACGGCGGCTGTGGTTAGTTAGTGGATTTCTACCGGGCCCATATTGGTAAAGAAAAGCATAGCGAGACCTTGAAGGACCAATAAATCTAATCAGAGTCTGAATTCTTTGTCACAGACCTGCCAGAAACTTCTGCTGCCTGACCACCAGCTGAATTATTTATCTTTTCTTGGGTATAAGAGTAGCTCACAGGAAATTCCAGACCTTCTGTCAGAAAAGTCTGTTGACTGAATTATTTTGAGAATGAATTTCCTAAGGGTAGGTTCACCAATGTGCTCCCCCTCTTCTCTTCTGCATGAGAGAGAGAGACAGACTGGAAAATACAATCTTTTCTGACTCCTACTTTTTCAGGGACTCCTAGGAAGACGTAGATGTGACAAGATCTCCTACACTTCTGCCTGTGAGACCAGTGTGGAGGACAGGAAGAGCATGGCTGCTGTTCAACTGCCAGCACCTGTAAGCTTGAGTCTGCAGCCAAGCCCTAATTAGTTTTGGGGTTTGGGAAGCAGATAAAGAGTCACAGACACAGAACCACACCTGCAGTTACTTCCGAGTGGAAGCTACATGGGATTTAGCTTGGTTTCAGGCACAGTATATTGAAGTGCATGGAAAAAAAGCTGTTGATTTTCTTTATGAGGTGATATTAACCAAGGGTTGAGGCCGAGGTCTCTAAGAAACAAAACATGTCACCTTTCCCAGAGGTTGAAAGTCACAGTATCAACAAACAGATACCCAATTCAATTCCATAACTTTCCTGTTTTTTCTGGAACAAATGGAAAAATATACACATCTGTATTTATAAAAAGATGTACATACCTATATACCTTCATGTTTTTATGTACAGAAATCCACACTTTCATGCTGATAAATGTGGTGGCAGCTAAGCTAAGTCTACATCTCTGTTTAACATGAGTTTCAAAAGATGCAGTAATATTCTTCAAAGCTCCCATAATACTGGTACTAAGTCCTATTTTCTTCTACCTACCTACATACTTTTCTTGAGCTAGCTTATAATAAGCAGGTCCAGTACAATGTCGACCTGCAGTCTTCCACCCTGGTGTGAGTAATGCTAATATCACCTTATTCTTTACATTCCAAATTCTGTTTCAGCTCCAGCTAACCCCTTATCTGATAACCCACTCATAAACACTAACTTTTTCCAAATATTTCTGAAAAATCCCTTCCCACACTCATAAGCAATATAGTATCCTGTCTGGAGCTGCAGGCGCACTCATTAAAGTCTCAAATTTATTTATTAAATAAGAGACCACTGTTACATCTGAAATGTGGACTAATTATTCTAAAAGCATTAATCAAAACAAACAGTGTTTCTTATCTGATGTTTGAGGCACAGATTTGCAGGCTGTGTCGAGCACCATGAGAATTTTTTTGTAACACGATTGACTGCTCAGCCCACATCCCTTCTCCCGGCATTCTGGAGAACCAGACAGACACGTTCTCTGACCACAGCCAATCTTTGGGAATCCCATAGAGCACTAATGGCAACTTTTATCAGTATTAGATATGAGGTCTCCACAGATTAGAATCTGCTTTTTTTCCCAAGCCAGCTTTCACTGGCTGTGAAGATAAGTTTGGAAGCGTATAGAAATCCCTGCCGTTGTTCTGGGATACCTTCACCTAAAAAGACTAACTCACCATAAAGTTCCATTCTAATCAGAAATTTGCCCTATAAAAATTCCAGCACAAACTTTCTTTTTGTTTGGGTCCAAGAGACTTCCAGTCTATATCTTTTAGACTTAAAAATTCAGCCTGGAAGGTATGAATTTGGTTTCTTTTTCCTTTACTTCCATGCTGTTCACCAAGCAAACGCTGCAACTGAAATGTGAATTTTGGTTGCCCATATCCATCTATGAGTTCAGAATGGAACCTGTTCACTTGCTTACTGCTCAGTTCTCTGGTGCCAGGAGCAATAATCTACTGCAGGCATTAAAGTCCACACAAGCAATTTTCTCATGCACTGTACAGAATGATTGCACTAATTTACTTCTTAAACAATTACAGAAGACATCTACATATCTTAAAGGACTTTCAACTTTCAAATATTATTTGCAGTAAATCTGCTTGCAACATCTCCAAAACACATTTTTGTGAAAATATCCTGATTGTCCAAGCTGAAACGTACAAAAGACACTAACTTAACGCTACAGAGTTTTTGTTGGGAAGGTTTTACAGCATCCCAGGACAGACAGTTATTTCAGATGAGAGAGGATGAAACTGAAAATCTGAATATTTTATCCAGAAATTGGTATTTCAATGCAATTTTACTTGTGAAAATGCTTTAAAAGTTTGGGGTTTACTTCAGCACAGAACAGAAACAAACTTTAAAAGCTTGACTGTTATAATGAAATTGAACTCTCATCTTTCACCAACTCTAATAATTTTATTGCTTTCCAGAGGATTACAAAACTAAACTCAAAATATTCATTCAGACAACAGTATTTTTTAGAGCCTCTTTCATCAGAGGATCTCAAGTGTAATTAATTAAGCTTTGCAATACTCCAGCCATGAACATCATGCCTACATACTACAGAAAACACAGCACAGAGATTAAATAATTTTCCGCTGTCAAACTAGTAGCCTGCCGTGGAAATCGTATCTCCTGACTTCCAGTCCTTTTACCTGAACACAATGATTCTGCCAAGTTGTGGGAACTAATGACTATCATTAAACCAATCCAAAATATTACTGTTCACAAAAGCAGAAGTCACACTGTAGGTCTTGGAGGAGACAAAAGCTAAAAAGAACCTGTATTTAGTAAGTGACTTGCTATCTGTCAACAAGGAAAGTTCAAAATAATTTATTTTCTTTTTCAAAAAATGAGCTATTTCAGTATTATTGTCATCAAGTGATGCATCTTTTATTTATTAAATAAGAGACCACTATTACATCTGAAATGTGGACTAATTATTCTAAAAGCATTAATCAATTTGTTAAGAACACTTTGGTAGTAATGTAGTCTCTTTGTTGCTACCATGGTAAGATTTACCTCACATAACCATAATCTGCTTACTGATACAAATACCACCTCCTTTTAGTTAATTTCAGGAAAACATTTTAGAAGTGCCCTAGGCTGAAAGGGATGATAAATAATTTTTAGACTGAAAGTTGAAGTGGATTGATTAGGAGCAATTTTTTATGTTTTACACAATAAAAAGATGAACTACATGGTTCACGGAGCCAATTTGCAGAGCAACCTCTTCTCTCTAATTGCTGCTAGACTAATGTAGAAGCACACTCCTAGGAAGTAGAGAAATCCATTTACCCAATCATGTCATTTAAGTAGCGAACACAAGTAGTGGATTTTTCCATTACCTTTCATATTAGCCTTGCTACATTCCACCTGTGACCCTCATTTTAAGAGTGCAATGCTCTTTTATACAATTTTGTAACCATAATAAAGGTCCACTTCAAAATTTTTCGAAGTAGACTAAGGACATTTTAAAAAAAACATAATTAGGGACATAACCAATCTCACTAATTCCTGGTAATGTATTGTAAAACCAAATTATTTGCTAAAAGGTCTAATAAATTCCCATCTTCAGGAGTAGAAAAGAACATTTCCTCTATTTCCTCTGGCACAAGAATCTAGTGACTATTCTCTTCTTACCACTTACTCTGTGGTTGTCCCAGCTACTGGAAAATTTATTTTAAGTGTTGTTTGGGGGTTTTTTAACAGGAAATGGACAGACTCCTATTTAAATCAGGATGGGATTTTTTTTTTAGCACTGTTCACATGAAAATAGGCAATATATTGTTGTTGAAGAGAAAAAAGGCATATCCTTGGCTCCACCCATTATAGCAGGTCAGAGTACACAAAATAATTAGCTTTATGTTCCAGGTGTCTCCTCTAAGGACCATTTCTATTAATTGCTGGAATAACATAAGTAAAAACAACCCTGGGAGCAGAAGTTGGTTCTGTGCAATGCTTCTAAGTTTCTTTATTGAAATAAGAACATGTTTTAAAAGTTATTTTCATAAATATCTAGAAAGAAAATGCAAACATGTTTGAAGAAAGTATTCTTCATTATTTCAGAATAAAATCAAACAACATCATTGACAGTGTCAGCTTATAGAGAGTTTCCTAATAGACTGAAATACTTTTACACAGTGTTTTCTGATCTTTGGATGAAATCTATTAAATAAGTGCAAGGTGTTGTGACACTGTTACTGCAAAATATTTTCTATGTTATAGCAAGACTAAATTAAATGAATGATTAGGAATAACTGCTCTAATTCTGCATTACACACACAGAGGCCCCCAAAATCTGAAAAACTGTTACAGCTTTTGCTGCAGGATACAAAAGATCCGTACAGAGAAAACAGAAGAACAGGAAATGCCAGGTTATTTTTCTTAATGACAGCAGCGTTACTTATAACACGTTAATACAGCTAACAACATTCTTGTTGCTTAATGCTCTGCTTTAAAACATAATTAGAGAAACCTGCCACTTCCTGAAATCTGTATTAACCACATTAACTGCAGTAATTCAAAACAAATATTAAATATCAGCTATGTATCTAAATACTGATTTGAATGTATTATTTAGATACCATTACAGCAAGGCTAGCATGGATACATTCGTGTTGTAATATTTACTGGTTTTCAGCAGTACCAGGAGTTTTAAAACAGGCCTCACAATGACCTAGTTGGGATGTTTGGGAAAAAGCAAGGCGTTACTAAATACATTTTTTACAAAGACACATTTTAATGAACATATTGCACATACTGATAAAGACAGGCATAATACTTTTAAAATAATTGGCATCTTGAAAAAGGGTCAGCAGTCATGGTCTGCCTGCTGCGTGTGCTGGTAATCCCACTACAGATATGGGATTTACCAAAAATTTAGATAAAATGAGCAAAGTAACTCAATCTTCAAAAGAATATGACTTCTCCAAACCATACACAGCTCATGACCTATTCCAGGGAAACCAAGGAACAAGTGACAAATGGGCTATGATGTCCTATTTGAACAGCAGGAATTGAATTGGTGAAGGCTGTTACAGCCAACATCTACAAGTTACCTGGAAGCACAGCTGCAGGTTCAGCTCCACCATGTAATAGCAAAGTGGGATCTGGACAAGATGGGTATAATTTTCTGCCTGTGAATTCCTTCTAAAGGCCCTTCTGTTTTGCTCTTTCCTGAGACCCTTCCTAGCAAATGTTTGATATCGAGTATGGAAAGTTGTGTCCTAAAATATTTACTGATTTTTTTTTTTCAAACTCTGTTGTAGCAGCATAATTTCACTGTCTTAGATTTAAAACTGATTTATATCAGTAAAACTGTGAAGGGAAGCAGGCAAATATATTTAATGTAAAAATCTTAAGCAAAACCAAACTTTGCTTTTAAGGTGCAAAAGGAATTCTGATAAGCAAGGTTTCAGACTTGCACAGTGTGGATAATATAAGCATTTTACCTACTGTTTTTTAAAAATAATTTACAAAATAAGCAACTTCTGTAAAATAAGATATACAGTGTTTTAAAATCAGATTGTGATTTTGAAAACTGGAAAACCTCCAATTTTCTGGTACTGGAGGCAGTCATCAGCAGTTAGCTTCTTTGTGGATTCAGTTCTGGATATCACAAAAGTTTCCCTTTCTGCTACAGTGACCATATCTTCTTTACCATTTCTTGCTAATGTATTGCACACGTTGCAATCCTGAAGTTAAAACTACCCAAAAAAGCCCAGTTTATATCAGAGATGCCTGCTATAATTGAAGCGGTATGATTGCTGAGTGACAGGAGTTGTGCCAGCAGAGGTCCCTAGCATAAATATGACTCCACTGGCAAAACATTGACAATTCTAAGTGGTAGGTGCAGAAAGTATAGAGCTGTGGATAAGCAAAGATGGCACATTTGTAGATCACAGTCCACTTTTGTTAGGATAAAGGCAAGCCTTTTAGGTAAGCCCACTTTCGTAGGTATAACTGCCCCCCTGGGGCAGCTTTAGGAGTATCTCAAGTGTTTGTACTCTTCAACAGAAAAGCACTCTCTGTATTTTAATACTAAAAAACTTTTCAGCTGCTTGTAATTGTACAGTCATAGGAAAATACATTTGAAGGGATCTACCCCTATTCTGTAGCTCCAAACCACATAGCCATGTTCAAGGCTTTCCCAACTGATCTGGTCTAACCTGTTCCTAAAGACCTCCGGGCCGTGGAGCCCACCACCTCCCCCGGTTCATAATAGATTTATTTGAGGTCTCTGCAGATAGTACCTTTAAGAATATTTTCCTCCTGTCTAATCTGAATCTTTTCTGTAGTAATTTAAGCCTGTTACTTCTTGTCTTACTGCGGACACAGAGAACAGATGAATTTCTTTTGGTGTGTAATAATCTTATGTAAAAATCTTACGTGTATTTGAAGACTATCATGTTTCCCCATTCCTCCCTCCAATCTTATTTCAGGTAAACAACCTGATTTCTTTCAACCTGTCCTCACCACACGTTTTCTCTACCAACGATCATTCTTGCTGCTTCTCTGGATTTTTCCTGTTTGGTTCACATCTTCCCTGAAGAGTAGTTCCTCAATCTGCACAGGGTAAACCTGCACAGACTTAGAAGCACTGACCAGAGAATCACTTCATGAATTGCATCTGGTTTTGGCTGGGATGCAGTTAATTTTCTCCATAGCCCCTCATATGGTGCTATGTCTTGGATTTGTGACCAAACCAGTGTAGATAACACAGGGATGTTTTAGTTATTGCAGAGCAGTTGCTGAGCAGTATCAGGATCTTCTGTTTCTCACGCTGCCCCACCAGCATGCAGGCTGGGGGTGCACAAGAGGTTGGGAGGGGATACAGCCAGCACAGCTGACCCCAGATAACCAGGTGGATATCCCATGCCACACGGCATAGTACTCAGCAATAAAAGTTGAGGGAAAGAAGGAGGAAGGGGGGAATGTTTGGCATTATGACATCTGTCTTCCCAAGCAAGTGTCATGCGTGATGGAGCCCTGCTGTCCTGGAGATGGCTGAACACCTGCCTGCCGATGGGAAGTAGTAAATAAATTCCTTGTTTTGCTTTGCTTGCATGCTCAGCTTTTGCTTTACCTATTAAACTGTCCTTATCTCAACCCACTTTTACTCTTCGGATTCTCTTCCCCATCCCACTGGGGGCAGTGAGCGAGTGGCTGTAGGGGGCTCAGCTGCCCACCAGCGTTAGCCTGGTGAAAGACACCACACGTGTCTTTCAGGTTTTAACCCTCTTCGTATTTCCCTGTCCGACACTTGTTGTTTTCACAGTTACAAGAGGCTGAGGCTCACCCACCCTGTGGTCCACTACACCCCATAACTCCCTTCCTGAAGAGCTGCTGCCTAACCAGTTGCTGCCCATACTAAATTTGAGCAGTCTGTTGCTCCTCCTCAAATGTAATACCTTGTACTTGTTCTGACTGAATTTCATTGTTTGTTGTTTTTAAACTATATGTCCAATTTGCCAAGGTCATTTTGAATCACACTTAAAACATTGAAGTGTCATCCCAGATTCCTGCCCCAGGCTAAACTCAGAGAAATTTTAGCAGAGATGGATAAGTAATTTCTGAAAAGAGGATGACAGAAAAAAACCTACTATTTTGGGAGTGACTTGAAGGATGTTTTAGAAATATTAGTGCATATGATCCCATCCCTCTTATCTCTATGCTTATAGGCACTATATCCCCAACCTGGCTGCCTGTCCCTTTCTGCCTTGCACTCCAGCTTCTTTTTTTCCCAGCTCTGCAAGTTTCCAGTGTCCCAACTTTCAGCTTCTGCCCATCTGCCATCATCAGGCTCTTTCCCATGTCTATTCAAGTTTCTCACTTTAGCTGTCCTGCCCTTTTGTCTCTGCACACCTTCACATACCCAAATTTCCTTTTTCTCTATCTACCCAACCCTTGCCTCCCTCTTACATGTATCTCCAGTTTTTGCTTCCTGTTCTTCTGTCCAGGTACTCAGAAACTCAGGACTGTCGTCTGCCCTGGACAACCCTTTACAAAAATGATTTACTGCATCTTTCTTGCTTTCGCTTCCTCTAGCCTCTGCCTTTTACTTACTTTATGTCTTCTGAAAACTCCGTCCTCTCCACTGCATTTGCCCCTTTCTCTCCCACAGCTGTTGAGGTCTGCAGGGCAGGGAGAACTCCTCTCCTCTTAGCTGGTGTGCTAAGTGCCAGAGTCCCGCTGACAGCCAGTGACTGCAATTATAGGGAAAGTCACTTGTCAGTCTTTCCAGTTTTGAGAGGCAGCACACAACGTGCAGTACAGTTAAAATAGAAAGCCTCTAAAGGGAGCTGTGTGTGTAAAGTGGTTACTGTCAGAGACCCTACTTTTAATAGAATATCTACAAATATAGGGGGTATACTAGAGTGAGACGACAGCGCTGCCTCCATTCCAGCTGTTACGTGGTTACCTGAAACCATATAAAAACCAGAACCCTTGATGAAAGGGAGTGTGGAGTAAAGTTTGAGATTATGCATCCTCAGACTCAAATATCAGGAAGTAAGCAAAAAAGTCTTAATATTTTTGAGATGTAAAATAAAAAATAGTTATGCCAGTCTCATGCTTCTTAGAGCAGAAATCCCTACTCTACTCCCACTGTTGTTTTCTCTTTGTCTTCTTATTCATCACTCAAAAGCCTGGAACAAGGAAGCAACATGATGGAAAAGTGCCGCATTGTGATAATCTCCATCTTGTGAAATTAGCAGCCCCAATTGACTTCAGGATTGTAAACCAAAGGGCAGAAAACAAGTTCTTTTCTGACCAAAGAATTTATCCTACTTGATTTCCTGTACCTGAAAGGGCAAACTTTGGAGGCAACAATGAGTTGCCTGGGGTAACCAGCCCGCTGAGCTGGAAGGCAGGGATAGGGAGCAGAATGAAGCCCCCATAACCCAAGGGGAAATGGTTAGCGACCTGCTACACCACTTAGACGCACACAGTTTACGGGGCTGGATGGGATCCACCCAGGGGTACTGAGGGAGCTGGCGTAAGTGTTCACCAAGCCACTTTCAATCATTTATCAGCAGTTCTGGCTAACTGGGGAGGTCCCAGTTGACTGGAAGTTAGCAAATGTGATGCCCATCTACAAGAAGGGCCAGAAAGAGGATCTAGGGAACTACAGGCCTGTCAGTCTGACCTCGGTGCTGGGGAAGGTCATGGAGCAGATCATCATGAGTGCCATCATGCAGCACATACAGGACAAGCTGGTGATCAGGCCCTGTCAGCATGGGTTTATGAAAGGCAGGTCCTGCTTGACTAACCTGATCTCCTTCTACGACAAAGTGACCCGCTTGGTGGATAAGGGAAAGGCTGTGGATGTTGTCTACCTGACTTTAGTAAAGTCTTCAACACTGTTTCCCACAGTATTCTCCTGGAGAAACTGGCTGCTCATGGCTTGGATGGACGTACTCTTCACTGGGTAAAACTGCGTGGATGGCCAGGCCCAGAGAGTTGTGATGAATGGAGTTAAATCCAGTTGGCGGCTGGTCACAAGTAGTGTTCCTCAGGGCTCAGTATTGGGGCCAGTCCTGTTTAATCTCTTTATCAATGACCTGGACAAGGGGATCGAGTGCACCTTCAGTGAATTTGCAGACAACACCAAATTGGGCGGGAGTGTCAATCTGCTCGAGGGTAGGAAGGCTCTACAGAAGGATCTGGACAGGCTGGATCGATGGGCTGAGGCCAACTGTATGAGGTTGAACAATGCGAAGTGCCGGGTCCTGCACTTGGATCACAACAACCCCATGCAACGCTACAGGCTTCGAGAAGAGTGGCTGGAAAGCTGCCCGGAAGAAAAGGACCTGGGGGTGTTGGTCGACAGCCGACTGAATATGAGCCAGCAGTGTGCCCAGGTGGCCAAGAAGGCCAACAGCATCCTGGCTTGTATCAGAAATAGTGTGGCCAGCAGGACTAGGGAAGTCATCCTTCCCCTTCAGCACTGGTGAGGCCGCACCTCGAGTAGTGTGTTCAGTTTTGGGTCCCTCAGTGCAGGAAGTATATGGAGTTGCTGGAGCGTGTCCAGAGAAGGGCAACGAAGCTGGTGAAGGGTCTGGAGAACAAGTCTTATGAGGAGCGGCTGAGGGACCTGGGGTTGTTTAGCCTGGAGAAGAGGAGGCTGAGGGGAGACCTTATCGCCCTCTACAACTACCTGAAAGGAGGTTGTAGCGAGGTGGCTGTTGGTCTCTTCTCCCAAGTAGCAAGTGATAGGACGAGAGGAAATGGCCTCAAGCTGCAACAGGGGAGGTTTAGATTAGATATTAGGAAAAACTTCTTCACTGAGAGGGTTGTCAAGTATTGGAACAGGCTGCCCAGGAAGTGGTTGAGTCCCCATCCCTGGAGGTATTTAAAAGACAGGTAGACGAGGTACTTAGGGACATGGTTTAGTAGTGGACAGGTACAGTTGGACTTGATGATCTTAAAGGTCTTTTCCAACCAAAAGATTCTGTGATTCTGTAATACTAGATACTTTAGTTAATAAATACATAATTAAAAAAACAGTACAAATCCTAATGAACTTATAGGTCAAGTAAACAAAACATAAAGAATAGGAGAAAAAAGCACGAGCAGTATACACAGCAGGGAAGCAAGAAACTGGAAGACAGGATTAAACTATTGGTAAAGCTTCTGTGTGATTGAGATACTTGTTCTTAGCAACATAACTAGTTCTGTGCATTTATTTCTCCAACCTAATGAAGATTTCTTTAGAATGGTTCTATCTATCCTCACTGAAGTTAACAGTTCTCAAAAAGATCTTTCAAAAGACTACTACCATTACCATTTCATGTAGCATTGCTATGAATTCCAAACAAATATTAATTCATATTATGATGATTAATCTAATGCTACTTATAAGTGTTCAGTTAGTGTTTTAAAGTAGTTAGTTTTCACGCTTAGACAGATTAACTTGTGTGGAGGTTTTTGGTTTTTGTTGGGAGTTGTTTTTAAGGTTTAAGAAATACTACTGATAAGGGGATTATGGCATTAACTGTACTTCTATTAGCGACTGTGAGCATATCAGATTTTTTAAAACAGATTATCCTGAATAAGGCCTGTGTTGTAACAGAAAGGGATTGCAATGCCAACAAACTTGGAATACATCTCTTATTGACAAAATATTTGTTCTTTGAATATAAGTTTTGCAGTCCCTGAATCAGAGACAGTATACGAGAATCGTATTTTTAGTCAACATTTTGTATTCACCAAACTTTCTGCTGTAGGTGTAGTCCAATAATTGCATTTTCTTAACTTCCACTGGGGACTATTAAATGCAAAGGTACAACCTCTGGCTGAGGGGGTCCATGAGCCCGAGACTGCTGAAAGAATGGGGGAGGTAGCATTATATGCTTGCCATGCTACCCTCAGCACCCAGTACTAGACATTTTCAGGGACAAAATACATGGGTTGTTGCTGTCAACCTTTACAGGCTTCCTGTATTTTTGTTTATAGAAAAAAGATTTATTCAAAATGTCATGTAGTTGCCCTAGTATCAAAACATAAATTAATAATTGAATTCTTGTGTATGAGTTTATTTTGTTTACAAATGGTTTTCTACACACTGGAGGTGTGGAAAATCACATTTTGTGTTCACCATATCATTTATATATTTTTAGTAATGTATTCTGAGAACTCATTAGGACACATGGGTGGAAAATTCTCATTTAAAGTAGAATAGTTGTTAAACAACTTTAAAATTTAATTAGAACCCTTCGCTGCATTTCATTATGAGGTTATTTCATAATTACTCAGCAGGTCCTAGGTATTTACTAATGCAGAAGTGACAGTACATGATACTGCTGAATTATAACTGCACAGCTGGAGAAGATACTTAGAGAAATAAAGAACAGATAAACGCATTGTTTAAAAAGCACCAGGGGAAAACTCAGCACTGAGCATCCCTTCCCCCGCCCCTGCTCTTTGCAGTTGTAAATAATGCTACAAAATTCAGCATGGTTGTCTGTCTTCTCATGACTTAAGGAGCTGACCAAATAGAACCAGTTGGTTCTTTACTTATGCAACTTACAGGAATTGGGATATCAGTACCAAGAAGAAAGCTGTGCTCCTTGGAGAGATGGGCAAACTGCTACAGTTAGCCCTGTACTCACTGCGTTGAATTTAGTGCAGTGAGTCAACAAGATGGGGTAGAATTGGGTTCAAAATACACTACTTTTTTTTTTCTTGGGAAAAAAACCCTAAACCTACAATTCCTTTTGCTTGAGTAATACCTGCATTGCACACCCTCCCAAATTCTGCCATGAAAAATGAAACTACCACCATCATTCAAGACTGTTTAAAGAATATAATAATGTTACTACCTGTCAGAGCGATAAAGACATTTTTATTATACAGACATTATTAGTGCACTCATTCACAGAAGTACAGTTTATATTTTAACACTTCCAGACATATGAAATTAAAGTTCAATGGAATACTTATGAGAAAATGATTTGCTGTGCCTTCCTTTCTCTTCTAACTAGGAAAATTCCAACAGGAAACACAGTGCAGATACTAAAGGCCCTCAAATTAAGCAATTTCTTCCAATTATTTTGCGTATCTTCACTGGTATCTTTAATCAGTATAAATTTGTATGTTTTTCATTTTAACTTCTCCTGCAGCTGAAGTGGGCTTTCTGCAATCACTTACTCTTTTTCAACATCCCGGGCAGCTTTGAATTTCCCTTTTTTCCCTTCCTCCTTTGTTTATTATTCTTTACTGCTCCTAACAAAGCCATTGTTTGATCCACGGAAGAAAGCAGAGGATACAGCAAGCTTTTTCTCATTGTGATATTCAGAGCTCAACTTCTTAGCTTCCTTCCCTTCTGTTCTTTACTTGGCCTCTTCCGATATTTTCATCCTATTTTCCTCCTGCTGGTTCCAAAGGACGCTGTTGCTATCCATCAGCAGAACTGCGGCTGCGGCTGGGGTTTCACACGCATGAAACCAGCATATGCAGCTCTCCATGACCCTCCCCCTGCTCCTTTCCACCCCTGCACTATTTCCTCCTTTGTACCTCAGGGAACCGATTCAAGCTAAGATCCAACCCAGCAACTAAAGAGAATTTTTAACCCAGCAGCATTATGCTGATGTTTTTGATAGTTTTTAACCCAGCACAAAGAAGATGGTGTACAAGCATGAAAACAGGGGCAGGAAAGGTCTAACAGCTTCTTTTAATGGCCAAGCTGGTTCATATAGATCTAAAGCAAATGCAGAACTACCATGTGAAATGATCAGGTCCTTAATTTTTTTCAGACAGCCAAATTCCACCTAAACCTTAAGGCACAATACGGACACTATTTTATTAACTGGGGTTATTACATAGCTTCTGCAAACTGGCACAAGTTATACTAGTTTAAGCGTCTTTATACCAATAACACAATGTCCAACGATTGTCAGTCTGTGTCAATTGTATCACAACTAATGTAGTTGCACTGAACCTGTCCCCCATAAAATCCACACAAATTCACTTTCTGTGCCTGAAAGGCATCAGGTTATCCCAGACATCTGAATGGTTTGCAGGCTTGTTCCACAGAACAAACATACAAGTTTTTGCTTCCAACAATATGCTGGATGAGACAGTACTGCCAAAAAAAACCACAGCAGCCTGAAGCTTTGATATAAAGTTTGTAAGTACTATGGGAAATACTAAGGAGTACTTCTTGTAGATGAGTTCTGCTACGAGAGTGTCCAATAAAACTTTGCTACTGGTTGCTCTGTGCACACCGCTAGCACATCAAATACACCGTATGTGTAAAGAACATTGCTTCCTTGCCTAGAACAGAAACCGTAGCTTAAATATATTTTTTTACAGAAACAAAATTAAATTAAAACCAGCAAATTATGCTTGTTTTTTTTTAATGTTGTTTTATTTAACCTTTTGCTTTTTTCCTCTACTTAAGTAAGGAAACATCTTCCTAAAATAAACTTCCTTTAAGATACCTGACTTTCTCATCAACCACCCCTTCCTCTTCCACAAACAAATTCTCCTCCTCTAACAATCTCTTACACTCCCAAAATGAAGTCAGAAATGCAGACACACAGTTTTCCAGTATCAGACCAACACAAAATCTTAGCTGACAAAATATTAGAACATGCCTCCATCATGATAAAAATTTGGTTTTCTTACTTCCATCACAGAGCATCTTTCTTAAACTTTTAAATCCCTGGTGTAACACAATATGAACAAACGGAATGCATTTCTCAGGAAGATCTAAAGTGGTAAATTACACTGAAGACATAATATTGGATTTTTGGATTCAGAACTATGAATTTCACAGAATAATGAGTCTTCATAAATAATGTTGAACTGCACATTTAAATCAGTTTGTTAAGATTGTCAAAACATTAATATTTTTTCTTATCACACATTTTCATGTATCTGCAGCTGAGAAAAACTTTTTTAAAGAAAGCTTCCTTCTACAAAGTGGCAACAGAGGCTGTAATATTTAATTCCTATCTGCAAGACAGCGGTTTTGTAAGAGCTCCATCAATATATAGCATACTGTTGAAGCATACCACATTCTGTGTCACAAGAATAAATTACTATTAGAAAAATATATTACAAATGGATAAATACATAGCCATGCTGCATTTTGTACATTTGCTTCTGTCTATGCAGACTGATTAACTCTATTTGCATATGGATAAATAGTACCTAGCTGTGAGTGTTCACAATTATTTCACTTTTTAATTTTTACACATGTACCCAGGGCCTAATTTACTGGTTACTATAAAGGCCACTACAAAGATATCATTAGATCAAACTAATTCCCAGTTCTGTTTTTCGAATAGCAGAAATGGAATAATGATCACTGAGTCAGGAGTTTTAAATGCAATTGGGAAAAGAATAGTCACCTAACTCGTATTACCTGGCAGAAGAAAACCAGACTTTTTTTTTTTGTCTCATGATTAGTCACCTACCATCACCTATACTAGAGACAGTAGATACAGTATTTTGCTAGAGATGGAGGATTATTTCACACCATCCTCTCTTACTTTACATTAAAAAAGATTATAACCTATGTTCTACAACACTAGTATTAGAAAATAAGGTCATAAATAAAAGCTAATGTAGTTATTAAAAACATCATGTAGCATCAACCTCATGTCCTTTCATGAATAGCAACAGACCCTGTAGGTAAGACATCTGCTTTTCTCCTATTTTGGCTTTGCCTGCACTACCAAATGTGATCACATTATAGTATTTAACAGCTGATGCCTGTCAGCTTTGTATCTGACCACTTACGAAACAAAAAGTAAAACTTATTTCGGTGTTCTTGCATACCTTAACATATATTTTAAAGTGGTATAACATCTACTTTATATAGGCCTTTGCTGCACATATGTTTGGCAGCATAGTCTTGGCAGCTCAAGGGTATTTTTCATCAATACTTGCATTCGAGTAACCGATCTGTAAGTAAAAGGTTCCAGGCAATACACATGTGTTTTCACAAACATGTATCTATTGAATGATTATTTGAATGTTTTAAATTACAAGTAGATCCTTATTTACACTTTCTATTTAATGGCATTTTCTAGTTTGGAGAAACTGTATGAGGGCAATTACACTAATAGCTGGTACCAGGAGGTAAATCACCTAAGCACATGCTTAGGTAGCCAGCAGCACTGGGGCTGCTAAGTCTGTTTTTCTTTACGATAGATGCCAGATTTGTGGTTTAATAGCAATAATGCTTGCCCATATTTTATATATAGTACACATCTGTTAAATGATGATTGTATTGTAATTGTAAATATTAAAAGAAATTGTCCTAAATGCAGAAAAGTCAGTTGTGCATATTTAGCTTGTAATTACATTTATTTCCTAAATGCTGTTAGTGGAATAAAACATTTCCTCTTAATTATTGTAAATCACGCTCTTTTCCATCACAGATTCGTTGAACATATGCATATTTTCACCTTAGCATTTTAAGATTTTTTTTTTAATCCAAAAGAATGCTTTGTGAAGGTTGCGATTCTGCCAGTACTTTAAAAGTGAGATCAGACTGTCATCTGCTGCAGTTCATGCTACCATTACCTCGTACTTGTCCTGTCATTATCAACATCATTAAAAGAAAGCCCGTGGCCCTTTATGCACAAATAATAATGTGCACCGCNCAAACACAAAGAAGCTGCTTAACATGTCAGGGTGGTCTACACCAGCCAAGTTAACTGTATAGGCTCTCCCTGCAGTCTGGGCAAGAAATTAAGTGCTTCTAAAAAGGCTAAATCACTGGGCAGGGAAATGCTCATTTAGCTAGTAAAAAGCATTAAGTACCGAATGCCTCTCAGCTCCCACCTCCACCTACAGATAAGGTGCTTAACAGAGCTGAAAATTAGATGCTTTCAGCCACTTGGATTGAAATTCCTACTGCTCTGTGAGTAGCCACAGAATTGAGGCAAATTTCTTTTTCTTTGCCACAATGACCTTGTGAGAGCTCCCTCAGGAAACAGGGAAATACCCTTGTCCTGAGAGGCCTCTATCTGTTAAGTCCTATGAATGCCTCATCCAATTCAGTTCACCTCTCTGGCTCATGCTGTATTACCAGGCTGTATTACCAATATGGATGGTATTTGGGAAGCCCCCATTTTGCCCTTTTTCATATTAATGGAACTTTGTTGAAATCAATGCCAGTTTTGTCCTTGAAAATAGTGTAAAAGTTAGATTTTTTGGTATTTGTCCACTACAAAACCACAGGCTGTATATTGCCTTTGCTTTTTAAGTAGTATTGTCTAGTCAAACAAGTTACATCTTCCACCATCCACACTGCCAATATAGTAAAAGGTATTAAACTATTTTAAAGCCAGCTTTAACTGTGACTTGCATTACAATATGAAACCTATGATACAGTCCTTCTCCTAAAAAACTTACAGCTTATGCAGGCAATACAGATACCAAAAGAAGCAGGGGATCCATGAGCAGATGACAGGAAAAGCTCTGCGGGAGCTACCACTCGTAAACAAGAAAGACCTAAAGATGGAACAGCTGAGGGCACTCCTGGCTGCAGTGATCCTGACATTGTGTTGTTTTAAATGCTCAGAGAAGTGAGCAAGTTAAATAACACATCTCTGAGCTTCAGGAGATCTGACTGCAGCTTATTTAGGGATCTACTTGCATCCAATGGGAGACTGCCCAGGTAGGCAGGAAGGCCAGGGCAGTGGGTTGCTTTTCAGGACAACCTCTTTGAAGCACACAAACACTGGACAGTGCAGAAAACCAAGCTGGTGCGGCAGGATGCCAGCATGGATGGGCAGGCAACCCCCGACTGAGCTGAGACGTGAAAAAGGAAGCACACGGAGGGAATTTCAGGAAGAATATAGGGACACAGGTCAAGCATACAGGGATGAGAAGGGCAACAAACACTGCTTCTGTAAGTGCATCAGGAGCAGAAGGAAGACTGAGGA
Organism: Balaeniceps rex; assembly: GCA_013401315.1. Classification (NCBI taxonomy): domain Eukaryota; kingdom Metazoa; phylum Chordata; class Aves; order Pelecaniformes; family Balaenicipitidae; genus Balaeniceps; species Balaeniceps rex. Next base: position 28,564 of record VYZW01008896.1, read on the forward strand.
AAATGGGGCTCACTGTTCAGTGAGAGAGGGGACCTACTGACAAAGGACATGGGAAAGACTCAATGCTTTTTTTTGCCTTGTTTTTCAGCAGTTAAGGTCTGCTTTCTGGCCTCCCATTTCCCCGAGCCTACTAACAGGATCTGCAGAAAGGTAATACAACCCACATCAGGGGACAGGAACAGGGAGCGCAGTGATCCTGACCAGAAGACCATTACACATCAAGGGGTCAGCAACCCACATCACGGTTAACCTGAGCAGGCGCAGCATGCCTTCAGCCTGCGCTGGGCCGCTCAAAACCCTTGGCCGCAGGACAAGCTCAGGACGTATATGGTGCCAGAGCAGCCAGCAGGCAGCTCCTGCCAGAGATTACATCACCTGCGTGGCCTTGCCTTTATCCAAAAGTGTTAACTGTAGTAACTAGCATTTAAATGGTACTTTACAGAGTCCGAGTGTCTTGGTTACTGAGATCATGTGTACCAGCACCTCCTGGCGAAAACAGAGTACTTCACCCTGCAGACACATACAACTCTCCACGGCACCAGACAAGGTGCTGCTGAGGACGCTGGCTCATGTCACCACAAGGCCACTCTCTATGATATTGCAAAGGTCATGGCAGTCAGAAGGTTCATGATGACTGAAAAAAGGCAAGTGTCACACCTGTCTTCAGGGAGGAGGATCCAGGGAACTACCGACTCAGCAGCCTGACCTCAGTCCCAGAGGAGTTCCTCCTTGAATCCATACCTAGGCACATGAAGGAGATGGTGACTGGGAACAGCCAGCATGCGTCCATCAATGGCAAGTCATCTCTGCCCAACCTGATTCCCTCTAGGAAGAGGTTTCCGGTTGCATAGATACAGGGCAAGCATGGGAAAAGCTACCAGACATGGCAGGGAGGGGCAGGGGGAAGAAAATGAAAGAAAGCAGTCAGTGCTAGAGAACCTGTACTGTATGGGCTGGACACATGGACAGACAGAAATCTCCTTAAGTTCAACAAAGGCAAATGCAAAGTCCTTCATCTTAGCAGAAATAACCCCATGCAACAGTATGGGTTGGGGGCAAATTAGTTAGAAAGCTTTACAGAGTAAGACCTGTGCGCCTTGGTGGACAGGTTGAAGCTAAGTCAGCAGTGTGATCTCACAGCGGCAACAACCAGCCACACACCAGGCTCTGTCAGAGCAGCAAGCAGGTCCGTGAAAGTGAGCTCCCTTCTGCTTTCAGCACTTGTGAGAGTGCATGTTGGAGTACCATGTCCTCTTTAGAGTTCCCTAGCACAGGGAAGTCACTGACATAGTGAAGCAGGTGACCAGCAGATGGCTGCCAAGGTGGTCAGGGAGCTGGAGCACATGCCACTCCCTGGAGAGGATGAGAGAACGGGGTTTGTTCAGCCTTAAGAAAAGGCTAAGAACCAGAAGCAGAACAAACTCTGACAGCAACACGCTGCCATTTTGCCCTGTTAGAAAACCCAGTGTAAATAGGGAAAAAAATCCTTAAGGAAAAAAAGATTAAAAAGTGACACACTGATACAAAAGTATGCTATACATACATTTAGATGAGAAGCTGATTTGTAGGAAACTTCTACCTCTTCTGTTGAATTAAAAAGGGTTGCAATGTCAGGCTGCCCTTAACCTCTCATTTCCTGTCATTACTATTGGCATTCTGTTCCTTCTAGGACCATAATGCAGTGAATTGGATCTGAAATGAGAGGTACTATTTACATCTCAAAGTCCTTTTTGCCCTTTCCTCCCAGGTAAATACATTTAAGTTTGCTTGCCACCAGATAACTCGCAAGTACTGTACTATAAATCCTCCCTATAACAAAAAGCTTAAGTTATTACCTTCTTATTCCAAACATAAATGCTTTACATCATTATAGCCAGACATTAAGAAATAGGGCCTTATATTTAGACATTATTATAGCCAGACATTAAAAAATAGGACCTTATATTTAGAACCAAATGTTATATTTACTGTTCTATCTAATCATGTTCATACTCAGCTACCGTGAAAATCTCTCCTACTGATATGACCTGAAATGTATAGTTCTTTTAGTGTGAAGTCACAGTACTGGAGCAGTACAGCATGCCCTTTAAGAAATCCTTTAACATTCCTAACTGATATTTTAAAATGACGTTATCTCAACTACTTGTTGCTTCCTTAGGACCCTGCTTTCATTGAACAAGAAGGAAGTTGCTGGGTTATAATGACATGCATCGTTGTGGTGAAACTAGTATGCAGTAGGATTAGGCTAGTCCTCAGGCTGTTCTTGCCAGCCTAGTTTATTTGGAAACCTACCACATTCTTTGGTCCAGCCACTGCCTTGTTCTACAGTTTGAAAGTGAATACCTTTAAAGCAAACAGGGCGCAGCAACGTTTCTGAGACCTTTCTTTTTTGTACTACCTTGCCCTAGTGACAGAGCTTTTAAATGGGATATTCTGATGCAGGTACCTGGTACCGCCATGGCCAATTTATTGTTTTCATTTTCCATAATAACTGTAAGAAAGGCAGGATAAGCAAACTTTCATCATTAATGTAACAACATCCAAGTCATTGTGCAAGAACATTGTAGGTTTTGTACTTTAAAACTGAATTAGTTGGAAGTTCCCATTGTGATCAGCAATGAAAAAAATCAGTTTATTTTTCCCATTAATATGAAAACATTCCTGAAGAATACCGCTTCTGAAATTGCACACAGTCAGATACACTGCAGGTGCAGAAGTCTACTTAGCAGCTGAAGGAATGTTAGCAAGAAAAGGTGAGTTTGTAAAATAGCATGGAGAAGAGAGGACAGTCTGGTAGGTGGCTACATGAAACTCACACGAACAGCTGCCGTGACAATTGCCTTCAGCAGCTTGTACAGTAATTCTGTTGCACTCCTCAGCAGGAGCATGGCCATACCTCTGCTCCAGATCACTACCATGGTCAGTTGGGGTTGCAGTCTGTTCTATGAATTCAGCCTGTAAGAACTCTGATTACCTGAAGGACTGCGAAGTGCACCACTGCTTGGTACACTGAGGCAATACACACACATAATACATACACACAGCAAAAAAGCGTTAAGACTGGTAATAGAAAAGTTGGTTCTGAGAGCCAAGAGTGGATAAGGCTGGTACACACAGCCGTATTTGCCATTTTCTGTTTGACATCCTGATCTTAACTTAATGCTTTCTCAAAACCACTTTATTTCATTCCATTTTCTTGTCTGAAAAACTATGCAATACTTTTCACTAATTCTGAAAGCTTAAACACAGATCTGCAATTATTATACGCCAGAAAATTGCACTGAAATATCTACAGACCAGTCAAGCTCTAAACAGCTAGCAGTACTGAGATTTACCTTCTTGCTTGCACTGGAGAACAGGCACAGCACTAGCCTTCCAGGAAGAACATCCTGAAAGCGAAAACAAGGACAATGGGGGGAGTGGGAGAAGGAAAAGTCAGACAAAGAACAGTGCCTTTAAGGCAGGGAGGGGGGTGGGAGAGGACAGAAGACGCATGAACTTTTTTAGCAGACATGATTAAACCTTAACGCAAATGCAAAAAAGAAGGGCAAGTATGACTTCATCAGCTGAAACAAAGACAACACTTAATTTGATTCCGCGCTTTGAATGACATTCCTCTTGCTTTGCACAAGTAGAATAAAATCTGTGGATTATTTGTTTAGCTTGAACTTTAAGGACTCCTATCCTTTTACATGGTAAGGCCAAAACTTCAAAGGAGGTTTCCATAACTCATCATAAAAGAAATGTTCCCATAAAACTGCACTAAAGGTTTACAGTCAGCTATATTACCCTTTACAGGGATTACATGAGATGAAGCTTGGTCAGTTTCCTACTAACAAGCAATTTTTTCTGAAACTGTAACTAAAGATCCAGCAATATAGGTTCCACACAGGCAAAAGCTTTTGCTGTTACAGTTCTAAACAACACACAATTCCCAACAGCGTCAGAAAATAAACCCAAAGATGACTCACGGGGTAATGGTTTGCTCAGGTTCTCTTCACAGTGGGGAGGGAAAGGGGAGGAGAGGAAGGAAAGGGACACGGGAATTTATGCGTTTCTCATCTGTATAAAATAAAGCCTAAAAAAGCTCATGCTTTGAGCCTGAAAAAGCTNATCTGTCATTGGTCCTCTACCCTGGCAGAATTTTAATTCTTCTTATTTCAAAGAAAAAAACCAAACAAACAAACAAAAAAAAACAAGAGAAGGGAAAAAGACAGGAAGAAGGAAAAGGAAGAACAAAAAACCCAATCAAAACATTTCTGATACTCTATACACTCAACATGGTGTATATTTTTCTTTTAAAGTGACTAAACAGCTTCCACCAAATTTTAAATGAAAACTTTAATGTATTTATTTTTATACATTCTAAAAGCAGAAATTAAAAAAAAAAAAATCAAAATTAAGACCAACATTAAATATACATATACAACAGGTTTGTAGCACAAGTATTTGACTACGCTATGAAAGGGTTAGACAAGTAACAGAGTTAATGAATACAGTTGCGTGTGGGTTCAAAACTATTAGCAATAATTAACATTAACATGACAAAACCAGATTCCCCATACATTATAATAATTCTTTTCTGATAATAAAAGATTTTAAAATATTTGGCTTTTATTTTTTAAAATATACAGCTTTTTATCGCATTTATATATAGGGTTGGGTTTTTTCTACACACACCTCTGAACATTTAGAAGAAAATCATTTCTCTACACTTCAGGTTCTTGCACACTGAACATGAATTTGAGTTTTCAGGTTGGCATAGTCAGAAGTGACTGCATTTAAACAATAATTCTTTGTTTAAATTTACTCAACTGCTTTCCTCCAAGAAAAGAGTGATAGTCTCCTATAGCTACCTTTTAAAAATCAGGTAAGTAATCATCCTTGAAAAAGTATAATAACAAGATGGTTTGTTCGTTGTTATCCNATCTGAAGCTTAAGGATGGTTTGTTCGTTGTTATCCATTTCCTGACAAATTCTGCTACTCCAGGTCACCAGTCAAGGACACAGAGGATTTTGCAGAATGAAAATGATAAATGAGTATTTTAAATCAAGACAGAAAGATTTGAAAGCTTATTTCAATACTATCACCATAAAAAATAAACTGCTAAGTTTTGCTCCAACAAGTCATCTCCTCCTCTCACTTTTCCATTATTTTTCCTGATAAAAGACATACCTCTTAACTTTTAAAATTAAACCTTCAACAGTGCTTCTGGGGAAATCTGACTTAAATGTTTCCTAATATACAGTCTGCAAGTTTGCACACATTATTTATTCAAACGTTTCTTCAATTGTTCTAGATGCCTTGCATCAGCATCCTGGAGAATTAATACAGTGGCTTTAGACTGAAGTGGATTAAACTCTACAGTCATCAAACAACAGAGATCTATCAGTTGTTTTTGACATTTCTCTAAACCATCCTTAAGCTTCAGATGTGAAGCTGGATCCCTTTTCAGCCTATTCATTTCAGGCACTGAAAAGCCAATCAAACTTGTTAGAATATCATCAGCAAAATCTACTTCAAGATAAGCTGAACCATCAGAAATTTTTGCCTTTATACCCCAGGACCCATTGCTGCTGGTGAGGTTTCCAGTGAGAGTAACAAGAAAACACCTAACTTTCAGAATTGTAACAGTTTCTGGTTTTTTCGCAAGGAGAAGGGAAATATATGTGAAAGGTGGAGAATCTAAATCTAAATGTGCCTCTACTGCTCTGCAAGGAAAGGTCTGCGAATCGTTCTTCTGCTGATCTGCTTCTGGATCCGTTTTTGAGAAAAATACAGGATCATCATTTAACAGCCTGCTGTCACAAGTGTGCTGGGGTTTACATCTGCTCTCGTCTAGGTCTGTATCATTCTGCCTTTCTTCAGGAGGATTTTCCAAAGAAAAATCTGCAGAACTGCAGGTCTGATGTATGCTCTTGTGCTGTGAAAAGCTACTCGTACTATTTCCATCTCCATCAAATAGTGTCCTTCCAAAAGTCTTTTGCTTGCTGGTAGCTTCTACAGGCTTATCTCTTTTATTCATATAATCTTTTTCACAAGTGCCATTTAAAGATGAATTGCAGGAGCTTCTAGATGTATGTGGAAGTCTCTCAGTAATTAAACCTACGTTTCTGTTCATGACCACTGGTGGCAGTTCTTCCAGCTCTCTTTGCATCTCTTCTTCCAGAAGAAAGTCATCTTCTAAAGGAAAGTCATTTAAAAAGCCATCAACATTTTCTATTGGAGGTGAAATCTGTTCATCTGAATGAGGCAAAGGACTTCCAGATTCCCGTAGCAAAACATTTCCATTGTGTGCAGTCAGTGAACCTGAGGCTGTACTAAAAGTTTTGCTTCTACTGCAGTATCCGCTTTCTAAAGATGTTTCATTGTTTAAAGTAAATTCATTATTTTCATCAAGACTGGCTAAAAGCTCTTCATCTGAAGGGCCTAGAGTTTGTTCCAATTCATCCACAGGCCTTGAAACAATTTGGTCGTGACCAGCTTGTCCAACAGAATTAGGGTTTTCAGTTTCTCCAATTAATCTAGCAAGGACCCTTTCCTGAGAATACTCCTCCAGAAGAGCATCCACTTCACCCCCCAACAGTTTCACATTTTCTGGTTTAAGCAGAAGGACTCCAAGATGATATGCAATATTACCCTGTACAGTGATTTTTGTTCCAGGAGGAAGATTACTGTGGAGGACAGGCACCGGTTGATACTCCATGCCCTGAACTTGATGTATCCCATCAGTTAGTTGCAGCATCAGCATTCGAGTAGGCTTTGCTTCCCAGGGCTTCTGGAATGCCTGAGTACTGGCTGTTACTTCTTCATTTACAGTATTTTTCCCTCTTAGCTTCTGCAACTGGGAATATGCTGGCTGGCTAACATCAACCAGTGAATCTATCTGTATGGAGTAGAAGCCTGACAACTCTCCTTTGGGAGCATCTAAGATGCAGTCAGGCAAAATGGGATATTCCAAATCTCTTAGATCGGTAAGAAGCCATTGCTCAAATACCTGCCTGTTAATCTGAGCTTGACTTAAGTTACCACCACTATTTTCTTCCTGGATCCAACTAATACATGCTTCCAGCCATGTCAAAGGAACTTTAACATGCCATGTCGATGAAAGCCAAGTTTCTGCTCTTGCTGCAATGTTAGATGTGGACATTTTCTTTTAAGTTAAGAGAGTGACTTCCCTAGAACAAAACCCAAAAAGGCATATTTACTCTTTTGAAAAACGTATTATATAGAAATTTGCTTTCAGTTCAAAGTTGTGCTATTCTAAGTGTGACAACATAGGGGCAATTTAAATTAAAAACACTTCTACAGATACTAAAAATAAACATGCATTTCCAATATTTAAAGTTTCAATCAGCATAAAAAATATTTGCAGTTTACTCATCATGGAGTATCAGGAAAGTATTGAGAACTTCTACAAGCAACCCTGCTTGGTGACTTCTCCTTTTCTGTCGAGTTAATTAGAAACATACAAATGAAATCCTGTTATGGAAAGTGAATGGATGAAAAAAACCCAGAAGTTGTTATACATACGTCCTCTCTTTTTTTTTTTTGTTTTATTTCTGTGGGTGCTGCTGTTAACAACCAGTTTACTTTAGAAATTGACCTGAGAAGTTATTCACCCATTTCATCAGCACTGTTGAAGTAAGAGACACCATCTACAACAGAAGCAAGCTGGGATCTGTCAGCACTTGTATCACAGTGGTCACCACACTGTAACTGGATGAAAGCTTTGTACCCAACAACAGAAAGCTAGCTTGAAATATCATTGTTATCCAGAGACCCAGTGCAGAGTTTGGCTGCAATAGCACCGAGTCTTGGCAGTCATCATCTCAGGGACATCAGCGGCTAATAAGCTCTAGCTTCTTGTTAGTCTAGGAAGTAGCTATGCACATATAGAATAGAATAGAACAGTTCAGTTGGAAGGGACCTACAGTGATCATCTAGTCCAACTGCCTGACCAATTCAGGGCTGACCAAAAGTTAAAGCATGTTATTAAGGGCGTTGTTCAAATGCCTCTTAAACACTGACAGGCATGGGGCAGCGACCACCTATCCAGGAAGCTTGTTCCAGTGTTTGACCACCTTCTTGGTAAA
>VYZW01008896.1:36671-59797 GCA_013401315.1 Balaeniceps rex
AGCCTCCTTCTCTCCAAACTAGACAAACCCACAGTCCTCAGCTGCTCCTCACAGGACAGGCCTTCCAGCCTTTCCACCAGCTTTGTTGCCCTCCTCTGGATGCATTCAAGGACCTTCACATCCTTAAATTGTGCAGCCCAGAACTACACACAGTACTGAAGGTGAGGCCACACCAACACCGAATACAGTGGGATAATCATCTCTCTTGACCGGCTGGTTATGCTGGGTTTGATGCACCCCAGGATGTGGTTTGCCCTCTTGGCTGCCAGGGCACACTGCTGACTCACATTGAGCCTGCTGCCAACCAGCACCCCCAGATCCCTTTCTGCAGGGCTGCTCTCCAGCCACTCCTCTCCCAATTTATACTTGTGCCCAGTGTTACTCCATCCCAGGTGCAGAATCTGGCATTTGTTCTTGTTAAATTTCATGACACTGATGACTGCCCAATGCTCCAATCTATTTAGATCGCTCTGCAAGGCCTCTTGTCCCTCAAGAGAGTCAACAGCACCTCCCAGTTTGGTATCATCATCAGATTTGCTAACAGTGCATTCAACTCCTGCATCTAGATCATTTGATACAAATACTGAAAAGATATTAGGCTGCCTAACTGTGCCCGAATCATGTTTAACCCCTTAGAACGGATGACCAAGGAGCTCAACCTCCCTACAGAGCGCAATGAAAACAAAAATCACAGTGAGAAGAGTTAAGAAGCACCAGTTTGGGGTTTTTTGCCACTATACCTTGCAGCGAAGAAAAACCACCCTGCCTCCAAGTTCTCCCCAAGGCAACACCACTCAGAAGACACCGTGCAGTTACCTAACCAAAGCGCCGGCCTGCCACTCGCGCGGCGCTGCCTCCGCGGGCCAGGGCCCTGACGGGCGCTGAGGGGAGGCGAGGTGAGGCGGGCTGGGCGTCGCACACCGCAGCCCCTCGGAGGGGCCGAGCCCGCCCCTTCCTTTCTTCACCCCACCCCACCCGCAGCTAAGCCGCCTGCACTTACCGGGGCGAGCAGGCGGTGCCGGCAGGGCGGCCCCGGCTCCTAGCACCGGGGTGGGGGAGGGAAAAGGGCGCGCCCACTCTCTTCGCGCAGCCCCCCAAAAACCCCGCGCGCCCCAGCAGCCAATGGGAGGCGCACGTCGCGCGCGCTTTTAAGCCTCGCGAGAGCCCCGCCCCCCCCGGCGCCGGGCAGCGAGCACAAGGCGGGGTTTTCGCAGACGCCATTTTCTCTTCTCACGGCCGAGGTCGCTTTCGCTCTCCTTTGCCGCCCCCCGCTGCCTGTGTCCCTTCCACCGCGGCTCCCACCGGGCAGGTAAGAAGACCAAGCGGCCGCGACGGTGCGATGCGATGCGGGGCGGGTGGCGCAGCCCTCCTCCCGGCAGCCGGGCCTCTCTGGCCCTGGCGCTCACGGAGGGCGGGGCGGACCGGGGGGGCCGCCTCCCGCCTTGACGGGCAGCGGCCTCACCCAATGGGACGGTGGAGGGCCCGCGCAGGGGGGAGGCAGCGGGACCAATCGCCTGGCGGCGCTGGTGGATGTGCGCGTTGGCGGTGGGGGCTGCTCCCCTTTCTCTCCCGTACGTGGTGGGGCCGGCGGCGGGCGCAGGTACGCGCAGCCCGCGGCGAGGTGCAGCCGGGGCCGGCGAGGAGGGGGCGCTGCGCGGTGGGGGGGACACACACGGGCCGGACCTTGCTGGGGCTAGCAGAGCTGCCACCATGCCCCTCTCGGCGCCGCTGCGTGACACAGCGATGCGGGAGGCCCGCGCCTCCCTGTCGCGGGGCCTCAGCCCCCGGGAGGCGCCGCCGCCGCCGCGGCCTGGGACTGCCGTGGGCTTCCGCAGGAACGGCGGTAGAACGGGGTGAGCGCTGCGTGGAGAAGGAGACCGGGGTGTCGCCGCCTCAGTTGATGCCGAGGGTAGTCCCTTAGGCGGCTGGGGGCTCCAGGGGCCCCGCCCGCCCCGAGGGGAAGGCGGGAAGGGTGGCCACTGTCTCTGCGGGCGGCCCTGGGCCCGGTGGCCCAGCCAGCGTGGCTCCGGAGGGGCGGTGCGATGGAGGTCGGCAGCGCTAGCGGGTGCTCTCTGAGGGCGGGGGAGCGGCCGCCGCCGCCTTCTTGCGCCCGCCCTTGGTAACTCCGTGCCCGGGGCGAGTTGTCGGGAATGATGGCGGGCGGAGAGGAGCCGAGGCCTGTGCGGAGGCGGCCGCGGGAGGCCGGTTGGGAAGCGCCCCGCCTTACGGCCCGCCGCTTTCGGGGGCGGTCGCGGCGGCGGCGGAGCCCCCTTGGTGACGAGGCTGCCCCGCTCCGCCGGCTGCGCTGACGCTCGGGCCGCCGGGTGCCTCCTTTGTGTCTCCCTGGGCCGAGGGGGGTAAATCTCCTTGCGGCCGCGTGGTGGTGGTGGCTTTTCCACTCCCAGCTCCGCCTAGCAGCGGGCAGCCGCCATTACAGCGGCCGCCATTTCTGCTCGTCCCCGCCGCCGGGGAGGTGAGGCTGGGGCTGCGGGACTTACGTAAGGCCGCCGCTCCTCCGCTCGGCAACCAGCCGGGCTCCCCGCCGCAGCGGGCGGGCAGCGGAGGCCGTGCCGGCGGCGGGCGGGAAGAGCCGCTGCGCCCCGGAGGGAGCGGGGCTAAGGCGCGCCGGCGTTTCCCAGCTCGTCTGTGGTAGCTGGTGCCGCCTCCCGACGCCGTTTAGCCTTTCGGTGTTTATAAAAACATGGCGTTAGTCGATTTAGTGCCGCGAACTCGGGCTTACTCAGCAGAGCGCGGTAACTGAGCGCACCTTCCGTACGCGCCGCTCGGGGAGGTTGGCTAGGCGGGTAAATACACGCGAGCAGGGGAGACTAAGCCCTGAACAGTACATCACAGTTCACTCCCCGCAGCCCTGAAACTCTTGGGGTGGTTGCAAATGGAATAACCGGGGTCCGAAGGGGCTATTTAAACCGTGTCAAAATCGGCCGGGCCCCTCCCTACTCTCCCCTGCATAACAGTGTTTTGGCAACTGGCTGAAATTTCGGTATCATTAAATCTGTGTGTGGCCGTTAGCTCACCGTAAGTGCCTGGACAGACCAGTGTGTGCTGGGAAGGCAGTGCCTGCTGTTAGCCTGTACAAGCAGGGCAACAATTACAAATTAACAGCAACCTCTTTTTTTTTTTTTTTTTTTNTTTTTTTTTTCCTCTTTGTGGATACAAGAGTGAGTGGCTACCGTTTGTTGAGGCAATGGAAATTAATAAAATACAAGGGGGAAACGAATGATTGTTTGGCTGTGTTATCTGTACAAACACATTTTTGAAAGGAATAAGTTGCAAAATTATTTCTTTTGTCTAGACTTCCCTTTAATGTGACTTAATAGCGTTCCAAGGTCAACTGAACAAAAGCAGGTCACAAATAAGATACCTATTTCAGAAGATCATAGTGCAGTTCAGCTGCTTCTGAGGTTCTTGGTTCTGTGTGTGCACAGGATTATATGTAACTACAGAGGATGGTATTTTTAAAAGGTTTTTTCCAGTGTGGCTCAAAGTTGTAATTTGTCTTCTGTTCACCTATTATTCTTGAGTGGAAGGCATGCTAGAGTGCCTTGGTAGAGAATTTATAAAACTGATGCTGACAATTACCATAATAGGACTTTGTTAGTTTAAATTGTTTAGAACTAAACAGCAGGAGCAGATTGTTACATTGTGTCCTTTAAAAAGTAAATCCGAGGCATGTATCATATAACATGTTGAAAATAGGAGCTGTGTGCACGTTGCATTTAAATATCTGAAAATAATTTTTAGTAAATGTGGTTACTTCAAACTAGCATGTGCCCAAAAACTATAATTCAGACAATGGTTGTTTATCTGTAAGTTCTGTCTCTTCTTAGTGGTGTATTTGGTCTGGGTATGCTTTCTCTTTCATAAAGAAAAACTTTGCAGCAAAAACTCAGGTCAGACCTCTGATTTTGGGCTGTAGCGAGAATCGGAGCTGTAAGTGAGCAGAGTCACAACTGATATATGCTGTTTTCATAGGCTCTTGAAGCAATAGGCTGTTGGATTTTGATCCCGCCCAGAATACTTGAGTTTTTCTCAGCAAGGATATATAATAGTGGTAAGTTCTAGAAGCAGGCATTTCTTTTTGCTTTTTCCTTTTAGCATGATGTACAGTTTGCCTTTTCACAAAATAGATGTTCCAGCTTTTTTACTCTTCAACAGGTTTTTGCCTGCCCACCTAAGAAAAAAAGGCAATGGAGACTGAACAGCAGGAAGAGACCTTTACCAACACAGAGACAAATGGTAAATTTTTTAAAGGACTGTTTCTTTTTAGGAAGAACCTCTTCAAATTTCAATGTTTCTAAATATTTTGTAATGCTTTAACTGTATCAGGTGCTTGTATCAGCAGTAGTTTTGCATTCTGCATTAAATATTTTCATTTTTAATTAGACCGTATCGTTACACATGCTTTTGAAGCATAAATGCACGATCTTTTTGTTGGCATGTTTTAGACATGGGATAAGTAGCTGAAAGTTATGACTATAAGGATTTGAAAATATCTCATAGTTAAATATTCAGTACTTCTGTGGAGAGGAGAGTGTGAAATGTAAGAATACTATCAGGCATATCTGTTAATTGCATTTTGTTTGTTGCAGTTTTTACATGCAGTAAACTTCTGTGAAATAACCTCTAAATAGCTTCATGAAAAACTTCTTGGATATAATTAGTGAGGAAGTAAGGGCATTGGTGGTGTTGATTCATGCCAGTTTTTTCCAAACAGTATTTGAAGCGCTACTTTATTGTTATTCCACCAGTATTTCAGTGTTGGACAAACTACATTTGAGCTTTTTGCCTGAAAGGTTTTTCCCAGTTGTAAATTATAAATAAATACTAAGTTCATGATGCTGCACCGCTTTAAACAGCGTGTCATGAATTTCTCACTGGCTGTGCAACATTCTCATTTCAACCATAGTTACTGGATTTTAAATGGATTTTCAGTAGTTAATCAATACATAAGCTATTGAAGTAAAGACCATTTTCGATGCTATGGATGCTCAGAGCAGGCATCAGTAATTAGTGTTGGGCTAATAGGAAAGAATGTGTTAAGAATACAGAGCATAAATTTGGCATGTGTTCCATTTTATTACAACTTAGAAAGTTAAATAAATGTTTGTGTTTCCCCCCTATGGACCTCTCTACAGGCAAACGTCCTGCAGAAGATATGGAGGAAGAGCAGGCTTTCAAAAGATCTCGGAACACAGATGAGATGGTTGAATTACGCATCCTGCTTCAGAGCAAAGTATGCTTTTTCATTTTTACTGTTTTGCTTATAGCATTGCTCAAGACAGTGGTCACCAAGTGTATGTTGGGATATATGTTTAGAAAGAATATGTACTTTATTTAATATGAGATACCTTATTAGGAGTAATTTTAAGTGTGCATGAATGGTAGTAAAAGTGTATTGTGGTGGAATTATCTTCAGTTGTTCTTTTAAAGGGTAAGTCCCTAAGGATCAGTACACTTATTTTTAGAAGACGTACTTGCTGAAAAAATAGAGCAATAGAAATTCTAAGGGGTTTTTACATTTGAGTGGAAGGTTGTTATGCTGAAGGGAATGACGTGTGTATTAGTCTTTGGAAAGGAAGCTGTTTAGAGAATGATCAGCTAGTGATTGTAAACTAAATAGGAGAGGTGAGATGAGAACTTCCTTAGGATTTTAGTAGCTCCCAAACAGATGTACTAAACTTGTTCAAATATTTCAACAGGAAGAAATGTGGGGATAATGCTTCAGGGATTGCAGTGGTTTTGTTGACAAGTGTAAATAGTTACAGTAAAGTTGCTATGTATGAATTTCCTCTGGTGTTTCCAGTTTTTACAGATGATTTGTACTTTCTAAAGTATCTCAGTCTTTTGTGGTGGCATGGGGGAATGTTACCTTAACTCTGCGTGGCATTTCTGACCACTAGTCAAGTTACATGGGGTACCGGGAAATGTTTTGCATGCTGTTAGCATAATGTGTGATCTGTGTGATAAAAGCAATTCTTTTGCATGTAATCCTCGAAATAACCAGGTAAAAATACAGTTTTGCAATTACTCTTCTTGACAGGTTATTCCTGTTGATGTTAGAAACTTGAAGTTAGTGGCTGTTAACATTGGCTTTAATCTTCTTCAGAATATACTGCTCTGAGAAGTCAGTTAAGTTAGAGCTATAAACCAAAATTAGCACTTGGTATCAAGAAATGCTTGGAGTGCAAAAGTGGAATTTGCAAACATATTCCTTTAAAAAAAGAAAATTAAGATAAAAAACGTTGATCAAATAAATTAGGGAAATCATTGACCTACATTACATTCATACAGTGTATTTTTTTGAGAGCTATAGTCTTATGAGATTGCTTTAACAAAGGCAGAATTGCCTAGAAACTTCAATTTGGAATTGAAATACTGGTTGCAAAACTGAATATCCTTCTCTTTGCTAACTTCAGTGGTAAGAGCTGTTGGTCATTTTTTTCATGGACAAACTATATCAGTTTGTTTCAATTTGATTCGAACCTCCCAAAAGCAGTGCCCGCCTACCCCTACACCCCAGGCCAACAGGGTAATGCAAAAACAGATTTACCGTTCTTAGTCTTGAGTTCAAAAACGTAGTCTGTGCTGTGTTGGCATAACATAACTTCTGAAAACTATTTTCCAGAATGCTGGAGCAGTGATTGGAAAAGGTGGCAAAAATATTAAGGCACTTCGTACAGACGTGAGTATATATGAGTTTGAACTAATTTAACACCAATTCTTTCAGAGCACTACGTCGAAAGCTTGATTACGTGCATTTCTAGCAATGGGAGCAGTTCAACTCTAGACATCAATAGTCTAGTTACAAGCCATTTGTAACGATTGTTAGAGTAGATAACTTAGTTCTTCAATTTCTATTGTAATTAAAACCCAGCTTGACTCATGTGGGAGGAGAGGTTTATATTAAATCTCTTCGCTTTTGAATAGGATTCCGCTAAATTACACACTTCAAGTGAGTTAACATCCTAATTAGAAATATTGACAAAACTTAAAACCCTTAATTGCACCATTTCCCATATGTGTGAATCAATTGTAGTACTACTGAAACCATTGCAGGTGGCTGGCTTAACCCAGTGATAGAGGAATTCTTTAACTTCCTTTAAAAAAGCAAACAAACAGAATGGTCCATCTGTTCTTTAACAGCTTGCACATGAAGCACAAAAGCATTAATGTTAAGGTTGCTTGATTTAAATGCGGGTATAGAACAGTAAAGGAACATTCTATTCTGTTACTTGGAAGCATTTTTAAATGGTCATGACTTATTTGCCTATTCACATTTTACAGTGGGTTGACTCTTGTGATTAGACACATGCTCAGTATTAATGTTGTGTATTTATAAAACTTGGCAACGCTTCTTAAATTCCATTTGTTTACACTCCTGTACTTAACATCAGCTACAATTTCAACAGTTCTTCCGATCAAGACTCTGATCAACACAAGATCTGACAATATATCATTACAAATCAGTTCCAACTAAGTTCATAAACTACCGCAACTAGAATTGAGGTTTAAGTTAAAATGGTCAGGAATCATACATACGCTCACTAACTTTGGCAGCTAGCTGGTTTTTTTTAGGGTGGTTTTTTTTTGTGTTTTTTTTTTGTTCTTTTTTTAAATAAATCAACACGTCACCTCAGTCCAGATAATTTAGATTGGTCTGGAAAACTAACTTTCCCGATTTGCCCAAGGTTCTAGTAACACCGATCTTGACAGGTTTTGTGTCTACCCTCATGAGCCAGCCTGCTACTGAAGCATCATATGTTAAAAGTAAAAAGTAGTTTAGTCAGCTCAAGTGACTCATTTTTAAGATCCATTCTGTTAAACCACAGTCGGTGTAGCAATCCGTTATTGTGTTAGTCTTCAGAACAACTTAAGCTTGTTTCATTAATTGAGAGTAATGAGTATAGTTTGTATTAAATTAAAATTTATTGCTTTTCCCCCTTTTCCCTCTCCTTGTTTTTTTGGCCATATATCTCCGTTGCCCATGTACTGGATCGACTTGCCCCTGCGTTGCCCACCATGACGTTGGCCCATCCGCCCCTGAACGCCCATGTGAAAACCCTGGTTGGCTATGCCCAAAAATGTGCTCGTTGCCAAACGGGTACCATACTTGACAACTTCCGATTGAATACCCATGCCCAATGCCAACATCCACGAACGCCAATGACCAATGCAGTACAATGCCAGTGTTTCAGTCCCAGACAGCAGTGGCCCCGAGCGGTATGTCCCAACAGTTTATGCCTCACTGCCTGATTAGAAAGAGAGAAATGTATTTTATTACCTGCCTTTGATATAATTAAATAGTATCCCCTTATAGACGGTGTATTGTTTTTTTTCAAGTTTTCTGTCTTATTTTCCCCATTAAGTCTTTTTGTCACTGAACTTTTACGTGAGTTGCCCACCCAAACAATCCACTAATTTTATTTCAATGGAAGGAGCACAGCTTCAAGTGTTGCATATTTGCTGCATTGTAAATCAAAATGTTTCAAAATAGTCTCTCGCTCTGTCTTTGTGGCCCACCTTGCTCCCCTCAACATTGCCTGTTCATAATTATTTCTGATGAAATGCTAACTCTGGTTCACTTTCCTTCACTTCTCATTTGTTTTGTCTTTTTTTCGTCTTGCATCTGTATTTGTTTTCTCGGAGAGCCCATTAGTAATCTGATTTCTAACTGGTCTCATAACCTTACTCCAGATACGATGTTCACCACTTGCATATCCCCACTTTTTCTATGAGAAGGTGTGCCAGTTTTACTGATCTAATAGCGAGGGTATCCTAAATTAGTGGTGGCGGGGAACATGAATATTCACTTCTACTTTCAGTTCTGCATCAATTTCTTGACCACTTAATCTGAGCCCTTCCAAAAGCCCATTCTGTCTGTCTTTCTCTCTCTCTCTCTCTCTGCAAGACCTACCTAATCTTAAATTTATCGTGCATATTATTGGGCATAAACAAAGATGCATGTGTTGTAAATTGAGCAAAGAGGTTTACTTTAAATGGGGAGTAATAATTGTAAGCTGTTCTGTGTAGTAAATCTTGTTAGAATTTTGTGTATGATGATGAAAAAAATTTACTTCTTCTTTTCCACCTCCTCCGTATTGTCTGGCATACTCCAACAGCATCTTGAGTATAAGTGCAGACATAGAGACAATTGGAGAAATCTTGAAGAAGATTATCCCTACTTTAGAAGAGGTATGTTTCTTAAAGTTCATTTCTTTTTAGAGGTAACAGATCAACTCTTGAAAAAAGATGGTTCTAGATGATTTGCTGCTTTTTAAATACAGGGAATTAGAAAATAAAAAAGCCTTTTAAAGAACGGTTGTGGCTCTCAAACTACATGTTGGCATTTTTTTGGTAGAGGACAGAGTCAGTCACCGTATAACGTTTCGAACAGCCTCCCCCTTTTGAAGTACTTGCCTCCTGAGCTGTTTCGTCCCCATTTTGAAGTAGTTGTAACTTGTATCCTGCATCGGCTTTGTAAGAGTGTTGCACCATTCGATATCTTCTTAAATCTTTGTAGAAAGTTGTGCAATGTAATGTGATAAATAAGGAAAACTGATTTGACATCAGTTTATGTTGAGGTGAAGTGCTTAAATAGTTATGATTCTATCAAAGGAAATACAGGATTACAATTCTGCAATAAATGGAGTCATACCGTTGTGTATGGAGAAAAAACTTCACAAAGCCCCAAATACTAAATTTTTATGTGACTAGTATTTTATTCTTTTCTTTGTATGCGTCTTTCTTACAGTATCAACACTACAAAGGCAGTGACTTCGACTGCGAATTAAGACTTCTCATTCACCAAAGTTTGGCAGGAGGAATTATTGGTGTCAAGGGTGCTAAAATTAAAGAGCTCAGAGAGGTACTTGTTTCCTATTCTTCTGAGATTTGGGGTTTGTTCAATAATAAACTTAGTGTTTTGTGTTCCTAAGGGGCAAGTGTAGGTATCTTTTGTGCAGTAACTCCTTCAGAACATACTGCATACGTGTTCTGAGATGGGTCTGAGAGTTGCAACTTTCTTGCAAACCGTCAGAAGTAAAGTCATTGTTGGTGATAGACCCTAGGACTTTTTATCAAGCTTCTAAGAAATATTTGTGGTAGAGTAATGTGTTTAAAGAAAGTTTTGTGGTGTGGTTTTGTTTTTTTTTTTTTTTAATCAAAATGGCATTCGTCACTCCTAGAATGGACTGCTGCATAGAGTAGATGTATTCGTGTAGTTGGACATGCAAAATGATTTAGGGAGAATGCATCTCCACAAACTCCTATGATATTTCAGTAGTTGTCTGACTATTACTGTAAAAGGGCTTTATTTTTGTAATTTTCTTTGTAATTCTACCTCCTAGAAGACCATTGTTTTCTTGCAGTGAAGGAATGAAATTTTTAAGAGCTAATGGTCTCTATGAACTTAAATCACCTCGGTTTTCTGTCCTTTCTTGGCATTGTGAGAGAGGCAATTTCAGGTCAGTTCAGGCAGAAGCTGATACCTGTTGGCATGGATTGAGAAAGGCAAGATAACTAGACATCATCATAGCAACGTTGCTGTCTTGCATCAAAAGCATGTTTTCTTGACGTGTGAAGGTTAATACAACCTGTAAGCTCGCAGTGGATATGTGGTCCTTTTGCTAGGATTTAATTAAATGATGTTGTAGACAAGCCATAATTGAAAGAGGAGAAAATTGAACTTTTCATATAAAACTATGTCAGCACAGATCTTAAAAAAATGTAATCCTAAAATTAAATTTGTTGGGAGAACTCAGAAGCAAGCATGCACTTAAAATAGCTGGGAATTTAATTGTCTTTTGGATTGTTTATTTAAAAATGTTTTAATGGGTTTATAAAGTTGTTTAAAATACTTAGATAAGACAATCTTAGATCTTTTTTTTTTTTCTTCAACAGAACACTCAGACCACCATTAAGCTCTTCCAAGAGTGTTGTCCTCATTCTACTGACAGAGTGGTGCTTATTGGTGGAAAACCTGATAGAGTTGTTGAATGTATCAAGATTATCTTGGATCTTATCTCTGAGGTAATACTTATTAAATTTATTTTATTTTTTCATTGGCATTCATGAATGGTAGGGATCATGTGGATGAAAAACAGTATGAAAGATTCTGTGAAAGTTTCTATTTTTAATTCAGTACCTCCTGCTTTCCCAGTAATGAAGTGATTAACTGTTACCACCTTTTGAAACTATTTCCGTTTTCCAGAATTGGGGTGCACCTTATGGGGGAGTGAAGCAGTTTTTGGTCCTAGTGGGCCATTATTCATGCTTTGCGTATCATTAAGATGCAAAAATTGAAGAGGAAGGGAGACAAAATTTATTTGCCACTGATAAGTAACAGCAGTTTCTCTGTCGTAGTTAAGTTCACAGGAAACACATTCTCCTCCTTTCTTACCAGCATTGTGAAATCAAGAACATGTTCCAAATGCATAAATTGATATTTATACGTTTAATATATTAATTTAATTAAATATGCCAATTGTAATAGTCCTAATTGGGTTGGGGGGAATTGTTTTTTTGTTTGTTTTAGTCTCCTATTAAAGGACGGGCCCAGCCTTACGATCCCAATTTCTATGATGAAACATATGACTACGGTGGCTTCACAATGATGTTTGACGACAGAAGGGGACGTCCAGTAGGCTTTCCAATGCGCGGAAGAGGAGGTTTTGATCGAATGCCCCCTGGTCGTGGTGGACGACCTATGCCTCCATCGAGAAGAGATTATGATGATATGAGCCCTCGCAGAGGACCTCCACCGCCTCCACCAGGTCGTGGTGGTAGAGGTGGCAGCAGAGCTCGTAATCTTCCTCTTCCTCCTCCACCACCTCCTCGTGGCGGGTGAGTTGTTGCATAAATGCATTACAAAAAACTCACATTGTGTACAATCTCCTGAATCACGTTCATCTTTCCAGTGTTTTTTCCGTGCTTCCATGTTGGTAGTGATTATGCAGGATTGAATGTGTATTAGACCAGAGTATTTTGAGAAGCACTGGAATTTAATTACTTGCTGCACTGTAGTAATCTAGCACGACTATAATCGCTAGTTCTAAAACTTTTAAGTTGTTCAGTACTTGGCTAGAGCAGTTTGAAATTAAGTTGTGTGTGAACCATGAATGCGAAAATTTCAATTAGAGTAGATAAACTAGTTTATAATGTAATTCACATGCTCATGCTTTTTTCATTTTAGAGATCTTATGTCCTATGACCGAAGGGGCAGACCGGGAGACCGTTACGATGGCATGGTATGAGTTTAAAATTTGCCTTGTTCTGCTTCGTAAGCGCAGTTAGCATGCTGACTGTCTGAAGATACTGTTGCTGAACACATGCACTTAAGTGTGGGACATGCATGATTCTGATGGTACAACCGAAATATTTTGTCCATAAAAATGGTCCCTCCTGTGGAGGAATGTTTGGGGTGTAAGTGGTATCTGAGACAAGATCTGTTTCCCTTCTTTCCTCCCAGCCATCAAAAATATACAGAAGGTTTGACTGTGCTCTACCCTGCAGGTTTTCTTGCACTTGACTGTCTTTTAGATTTTTTTTTTTTTTGGTTGTTTTTAATCAGGATGACAGAAATAGGAATTGGTAGGCTTTTCAGATAAAGAAAACACGTCAGGACAACATTCTCTTGAATTCTTCAATTCATACAAGTATTCTTAACACTAACATTGGAAAACACAAGTGTAGATAGAGTAATACAGGTTATAGAATAGTATTTATGAAGAGCTCTAGTTGTTCTGGAAGGTGATTGCTCTTTTGGATCAATTCTTGTCTATTTGCTGGTTTCTCTGTCTGAAAAAAAATCCACTGTAACTCCAAATGTTTTGGAGCTAGGGCCACTGCTAAGTTGAATCCTAAATTAAATTAGGTACGTTCAACCCATATTAATGTTAATACTTGCTGAGGAAAAAAATCTCTCATAGTATATGGAAGCTTAAAAAAAGGCTTAAATACATTTTTCCATGTTATATTCTGAAATGCAACTTCCCAGCAGTCATCTGCTGTTGTACTAGATTCCTCTTGCTTGGGAAGAGAAATCATATGTGTCTGGGAGGTAAACCTCTATAGTAACAATCTTCTTTTCTCCTCTGGCTTTGTTTGGCACCTTCTTTAAGATGACAGGTGAGACAGGATTTTTTTTTTTTTTTCTTTTAAATGAATGGAAGAGAAAGGAGTGGAGAAGAGCTATGAAATAGGCTACCTAAATGGGCTTTACACATTTCCTCCTTCTTGGGAGTAAGAGTTACTGGAAGTACGTATTGCAAGAATGTCACATGCTTACTAGAAATACTAAAAGGAAAGATTTGCACACAGTTACAAAAAAAAAGTGTTACCCATGCTATTCTACATGTTAAGATACTGGAAGAATTGAGAAGTACAGCTCTGAGATTCTTTATTTGTATTTACATGTTTTCAAAGCTCAGGTTTGGTGTTCTTATATTTGCCAGTGCTAGAGCGTATAAACTGAGCAGCCTGCCCTTCTTTGGGTATCTGGTTGAGCACAGTCTTACTTAGCTTGACTCTTGGGCAGTAGTGTGTTCTATTTTTATTCCATTCCTGCTAGAACAGAAAATCCATTTTGACTTCTGTTTAGCCTGACTTCTGTCAGGTTGACCTTTGCTTTCTTGACATGAGTTTGTACAAGTAAGTGGAGTCATCTCTGTTCATTTTTTCGTTGCAAAAAGCAATTTTATTTCCTCTTCAGTGAGGCTCATGGCCTTGGCTCCTTTATGACCAAGTATCATAGCCTGGTTAAAGTGAGGACTGCTTCCCAAGAAGGACTGTATTTAATTTCTAGTTTCAGTTAACCATGATCCTAGTACCCTAAATTGTGTAAGCAGATAGGAAGTCCTCACATGGTTTGTGAGGCTGGAGCTGGAAATGTCATGCCAGAAATGTAAGGTCTTCCTGTGCTACCCTTTGCTTAATATAGAAACCATTCTCTAGCAAAACATTTAAGCTAGAGTGAACCAATGTCATTGTGGTTTGTGAACTAAGTAATACATGGGAAAGGATGCTCTCAGAGAGCAGAATTGCTCTTTCACATAGATTATATTGTACATAGATACCATAAAAGGCAAGAATAGATGCTTTTCTCAGATGAACATCTTGAAAATGATGGAAATGAATGTACAGAAATAATCGGGGGGAGGGGTTTTGCCAGTTCTCTTTTCCACTAAAGGCAGAAAGATTGAGTAGTTCAGGACCTTTAAAACCAGATGCTGAACTGTGACTTTTCTGGAATTCCAGAGAAATGACAGTGTTGACAGCCTTGTAAATGCTGAGATGAGGAAAGACCCATTTTGATTTTAAACGATAGGTTAATTCCCCTTGCCCATGCAGAGTCACCCACTTAAGGTACTTGTCTGTTACCCTGGCTTACAGTTGTAGTTTCATTATGCACTGCTGTTGAAAGAGTGCATTTGGTTTATAATCTCTGTTCTGAAGCATTTTCCTGAAGGACAGACTTGTATTGTTTCTCTGTTAACAGAGCTATATATTTCAGTGTGTAACTACTCTAAATCAAATGCCTGTGGAGCATAAGGGCTATTCTGACAGCTGAAAAAAAACAATGTATTTCCAGTATTTCTCTTTTAACACCCTCATCCTCGGGTGGCTTTCAAATAAATGCAGACAGATACCAGTGGGAGGGGTGGAAAATAAAGTGGGCAAGCCTATAAAGTCATTTTATCCCCTCACGTCTTTTTTTAATGAACTGATCAGGTACTAAATTTTTCAAAGTACTAATGAATTTTAGAATCTGAGTTAATGGAGACTTAAGTCAGAATGTCTCCTGTTAAGTGGACTGTCTCTTCACAGACTTCTGTGAGTGTCTTCCTACTTCTAATGTGCTTTTGCTCCTTCACATGCTTCCTAATTCTTTTTTTAACTTACTTACATATGTGTACATACACGTGTCTTGACGTATAAACACTTGAATAAAGGCACATACACTTAAAATACAAAACATTCTTCATGTTTAAGAGACATGAGATTAACAAGCATGTAAAAACCATCAGTAAATGAAGAATGTATGACAACTGTTTTATTTATCCATGCAGATGCTGGAAGAAAGTAACAAAATTTCACTCTCTTGGGTCACTCTGTTAAAAAACAGAAAATTATGATAAAAGAATTTGGCATCAGTTAGGACTGCATACATTTTCTTTCATTAGATGTAAAAGCTAAGCTCTTTGCCATATCCAGCCAATGTGTCACCTGGTTTCTATTCTAGTACCAGTAGTCACTAGCACAAATGACTCTGTAGAGTAGAATATTCTCTTCCGTATGTTAAGATGTCCTATTTGAGAAGCTGTTCTAGACAGCACAAATGAACATCAATTGCTGAAATTGTAGAACTCTGGAAGAAGGAAATGCTATATATCACGTTTTTAAAACATAATTACATTTCAATATAGTTAGGCAGCAGTGGATTGTTAGTCTCGTTATTGGCTATATGAGGTATATGGAAATAAATTGGTAGAACATGAGAAGTAGTGTCCTTCCTGCTTGACCTGCTGTTGGCATAGAGGTGATCGCCGACAGTTACTTGTTTCAGTCTTATTAAACCTTCATTTTCTAATGGATGCCAGAAATAAAAGATTTTTCGAACGGATGGCAGAAGTGAAAGATTTTGATATATAACAGCACTTGAAGGTGTTCTAAAAGAAAAAAAAAAGCTTGTTAAAGCTTTGCTCTGCCATTAGCTGTCTGACCTTCTTTGTTGGAAGAAAAATCTGTTTACACACACAAAGGGGGGGAAAAGTGAGTGACCACTTACAGTTCTCTCAAAGTGAACTTAAAAGGGAGCAAGTCTTGAAGGTGGTCTAAACCACATGCTTTTAAGTCTTTGTTGTAGTATAAATGTGTCTCTGTACCAGTATGTGTTGTATTTGCTTGCCAAGTTACCTGTAAATCTGCATGACGTGGACTTAATTGAGATTTATTTCTTCTTTTCCTCGTACGATGTTGTGTCTGGAAGATGATGCAGTGTCATGTGGATGCCTGTGATGACATGCAGCCACCAGAGTTGGTGAGTGTGCTCAACCTTTTTTTGAAAATTGCTTTATTGAACAGGTTAAGTGATAACAGGGATTTCTTGATCTTGAGTGTAGTCAGTGGCAACTTAGACCTGTTGAAAATCATGAAGCTGTCCTTCTGACTCAGAATTTATTGGCAGTTTGTCTTAATAGTGTGTCCTGTGCAGGGGGTTAATGTTAGAAATGTGGAAGTATGCAGCAGCACAGCCAAAAGAGAGGAGCTTTTCTGTACCTCTTTTTGCCTTTTTTACACCCCATTTTCATGTTATAAACAGTAACTTTCTCCATAACTGATGCACTGTAGATGCATGCATTTAGGATATATATTTCGTATTAACTTCATAATGTTGTGTTTTCTCATATTTCAAACAGCAAATATTAAAAGTAGCTCCTTACTTAATTTATGGATAAACTATTATGCTTTACTTATCAATGTATTTGAAAACATACCATTTGATCAGATAGGTTTTGGGAAGGGAAGTTATGGGGTTTGTCAGGTGTTCATGCCATCTAGAAGATGNAGTTCTCTCAAAGTGAACTTAAAAGGGAGCAAGTCTTGAAGGTGGTCTAAACCACATGCTTTTAAGTCTTTGTTGTAGTATAAATGTGTCTCTGTACCAGTATGTGTTGTATTTGCTTGCCAAGTTACCTGTAAATCTGCATGACGTGGACTTAATTGAGATTTATTTCTTCTTTTCCTCGTACGATGTTGTGTCTGGAAGATGATGCAGTGTCATGTGGATGCCTGTGATGACATGCAGCCACCAGAGTTGGTGAGTGTGCTCAACCTTTTTTTGAAAATTGCTTTATTGAACAGGTTAAGTGATAACAGGGATTTCTTGATCTTGAGTGTAGTCAGTGGCAACTTAGACCTGTTGAAAATCATGAAGCTGTCCTTCTGACTCAGAATTTATTGGCAGTTTGTCTTAATAGTGTGTCCTGTGCAGGGGGTTAATGTTAGAAATGTGGAAGTATGCAGCAGCACAGCCAAAAGAGAGGAGCTTTTCTGTACCTCTTTTTGCCTTTTTTACACCCCATTTTCATGTTATAAACAGTAACTTTCTCCATAACTGATGCACTGTAGATGCATGCATTTAGGATATATATTTCGTATTAACTTCATAATGTTGTGTTTTCTCATATTTCAAACAGCAAATATTAAAAGTAGCTCCTTACTTAATTTATGGATAAACTATTATGCTTTACTTATCAATGTATTTGAAAACATACCATTTGATCAGATAGGTTTTGGGAAGGGAAGTTATGGGGTTTGTCAGGTGTTCATGCCATCTAGAAGATGGCAAAGTGCTACCAATTATTAAATGACAGTTCTTAGCTTACATACCCACAGCAAATGTAATTGCTTAACTCATCTGCTGTCAAGTTCCTTTGCTGTCCTGTCATCTGGGGAGGCAGAAATGATCAAGGAAAGGCTTGTTCTTTAAAACAGATTAGCCCAAAAAGGGATCCTGTGGCAAATACCAACAGGAATGTCTGTGTGTATGCAGTATGCTGCTGTGGTCAGCCTCTGCATTAAGTCTTAAGGAGAGTCCTTCATTCTCTTGTGTTTTGGACTCCACTACAAGCTCTATTATGTTGTATTACAATCTGTATTGCTAAGTAATGTGATTACACGATATAGGTTGCTTAGAGACAGAAGACAAGCTAAACTCTTGGTCTGAGTAGCTTCCATTTTAATCTTCTGAAAAGGTAGCAGGTAAATAGCATTTGGGGAAAAGTTGCATTACAACTTCTGTGAACAAGTAGTTGTGGCTGGTTGAACTTGGTTGGCTGCCAGGTGCCAGCACCCCCCACCCCAGGAGGATGAGGGGAGAAAGTAAGAAGGAAAAGCTTGTGGCTCAAGATAAAGACAAGGAGATCGCTCACTGATTACCATCATGGGCAAAACAGAGTCAACTTGGGCAAGATCAATTTATTGCCACTTAAAAATGGAGTAGCATGGTGAGAAACAAAGAAGAAAACTAAAAACACCTTCCCCTCACCCTTCACTTGTTCGCAGGCTCAATTTCACTCCTTCATTCCCTACTCTTCTACTTCCTCTGCCATGAGTGGTGCAGGGAGGACGGGGAATGGCAAGTTGCAGTCAGTTCATCACACTTTGTCTCTGTTCCTTCCTCCTCACACTGTTCCCCTGCTCCAGTGTGGGGTCCCTCCCATGGATACAGTCTTTCACAAACTGCTCAAATGTGGATGTTTCCACTGGACTGCTGTTCTTTGAGAACTGCTCCAGCCTGGGTCCTCTTCATGGGGTACAGTCCTTCAGGAACAGACTGCTCCAGTGTGGGTCCTGCACAGGCCACAGGTCCTGCCAGGCACCTGCGCCTGCATGGGCTCTCCACAGGCTGCAGCTTCCTTCAGGGCATGTCCACCTGCTCCCAGCATAGGATCCTCCATGGGCTGCAGTGTGACTATCTGCTCCAGTGTGGTTCTCTCCATGGGCTGCAGGAGAATCTCTGGTCCAGCACCTGGAGCGCCTCTTCCCCCTCCTTCTTCACTGTGGTGTCTGCAGGGTTGTTTCTCTCACTTTTTTCCCCCTCACTCATCTCTCACAACCGGGGCAGACTGGTGTTTTTTTACCCTTTCTCAAATGTTATCACAGAGGTGCCACCAGCTTTGCCAGTGGTCTCAGCTTTAGGCAGCAGTGGGTCCATTTTGGTGTTGGCTAGAACTAACTGGCTTTGTCTGGTACATGGGCAGCCCCTGGCCTCTTCTCACGGAGGCTGGCCCAGCAGTCTCCCAGAAGTTGAATTCTGGAGAGCTCTGCATATTTATTCTCTGCTTCTATAGGAAAGTATAAAAATGGGGTCTTGTGCATGTAGAAAGCATTAGATGAAATTAAACACTTGATGTCAAATACTGGTCTACAAATCCTAAAAATAAAAAGAGGCCAGGAGCGCTTGCTGGGCAGTGATTTGGATTTGGTATATGGTAGGTTTAGCAGAACAGAAGTAACTCATGTCATGATTATCTGTTCTAAGATAGAAAGGATTGTAACATAGTCTGAATCGAGAGACAAGTTAGAGCTATTCTCAAGAGCCTTGGTTTTCTTCCTGAAGACATAGATAAATAAGATTGACAGTCACTGGGTAAACTTCTTGTCCCAAAACTGGAGACTTGAGTCTCTCCTGAGCTGTACTGGTAGCGTGAATAAGGCTGTGCTCTGATCTTTTCGTTTGAGTATTAGTTTAGCCCAAGGGTCAGGAGTAGGTCAGCATTAAGAGCTGTCTACCAGCAGCTGAATTAGTGAGACTGCTTGGTAAACTGGTATAGCTGGATCCTTTATGTCATTTTATGCCTTACTCCTAGAGGTTTTGACAGGGCAGGATAAGAGGTTGATGAGATTTCCCCCACCCACCCCTTTTATTTCTGGTCTGCCCTCTTTGCCTCAGTATGCCTTTGGCACAACACTGTTGTATTTACAGTGAGGTTGGGGTTGAGATTTCTCCATAAAATAGGCTCAAAGTTAACAATGAATAAAGCATGGTTATTCACTATTAAAGTTTTTTTTCTCTTTCTCTTACAGTTTGAGGGTGGCTCTGGATATGGTAAGTCTTTATATAGAATCTTCACATGTATTTGATTATGTAGTTATTAAAGGACTTGATGCATACGTTTAAATCAGACTATTCTTACGCAGGGGGGCGCGGTTCATATGGAGATCTTGGTGGACCCATCATCACAACACAAGTAACGATTCCCAAAGATGTAAGTAAAGTTGTCTTGCTTTCAACTTGTGTTTTCTCCTAAAAAAAAAAAAAAAGTCACAGCCTTTTCTCATACTAAAAAGTAAATTGGAAGTATTTATGGTGCTTGATAAGTACTTCTAATGTTTTTAAAAGAAGTGTTTCTAAATCACCAAAGGTCTGTTTGGGTGTTGGCTTTGTGTCTTCACTTTAGAGACACACTAATGGTTAATATTCAGTAGTGGAGATGATCTATGTAACTTGTTCTTTGCAAATAAGCAACTGGTTCTCCCAGTTTTATCCCACCTGTGTTTATACAATTAATATTGCAGGGGATATTTTGAGGCTGTAAAGAGGTAAGCTTCCATTGCAACTCTTAAAACTAAAGGAAGCTTCTCAAATACTGCTGTGATTTTTGTAACTGTTTTTAGAGAGAAAGTTGTATCAGGAAATGAATGTTTGCTTTCTCCCTTAGTTGGCAGGATCTATTATTGGAAAGGGAGGCCAGAGAATCAAACAAATACGTCATGAGTCAGGAGCTTCGATCAAAATTGATGAACCTTTAGAAGGCTCAGAAGATCGGATAATAACTATTACGGGAACACAGGACCAGATACAAAATGCACAGTATTTACTGCAGAACAGGCAAGTTAAAGTTCAATGTTGTCCATACTGTCAGTTTTAAACTGACTGACTTGTACATTCTAAAGCTGCTCTGTGATACAGTTCTTAGAAGGCAGGTTTTAATTAACTATTTAAACCTAACTTCTCCAGTGGTAGTTCTGCCTTGATTCTCTTCTGTTCTCTATTCTAATTAAAATGAAGACGCCCTCAAAACTAATCTTGCTGGAAGACGCCTTAACCAAGCAGTCCTCTCATTTCTCTGGTGAAAACTGCTGCAAAAAACTACTTGTAATAAATTACATAGAGCCTGTAGAAAATATAGAAGATTACAGTGGATGTTGGTCTAGTTCTGTGTGGAAGACTAGTGATTTTGTTGTTTTTAGATAACTAAATTGACAACAAATCACAGTCTGCCATATGGCACAGATCATGCCTCTACAGGACAAGTTGAAATCAATTTGGTGCTGTTATGCAGCATTTCACACCTTGCTGACATTACTTTGTCTTTTCTGCCAAATATTAACAGCTTCAGATTTAATTTGCTCAGTTTTGCTTTATTAACATGTTGGCTGTCTAGCAGATTTTAATGTTTTAACTTGAATGTTTGGCTTCAGCTTACTAATATTTAAATATGCCTAAAATATATTAATACCTATAATTATTAGTCATTAATCTTTTAAAATTATTTACTTTTAAATGTGTTAGGAATTTGTAATTTAATCTGCCGTAAGAATGTCATTGTGAATGTTGATGCAAGATGTATGGTCCATCATTCTAATACATGCTTTTTTCTTTTTCTTTTATAGTGTGAAGCAGTATGCAGATGTTGAAGGATTCTAATGCAAGATTATTTTTTCTTTTTTATAGTGTGAAGCAGTATTCTGGAAAGTTTTTCTAAGACTAGTGAAGAACTGAAGGAGTCCTGCACCCTTTTTTTTTTTTAATCTGCTTCTGTTTAAAAAGCCAACATTCCTCTGCTTCATAGGTGTTCTGCATTTGAGGTGTAGTGGAATCTTTGCTGTCCACCAGATGTAATGTTTTAGTTCCTTACAAATGCGGGGGGGGAGGGAAAGGGCGCACGAGACTAACATTGAAATTTTGAAGCAGCAGCAGAGAGAGTGAATTTTATTTTTGTTCATTGTTGGTGGTAAATTGTAACGTTTTTCTGTACTTCTTGTGAACACCCTGCTTTATGTACACTGTATTTTTTTTTGAAGGGGGGAGAATACTGGTAGTCCACATGTCCCTGGCATCCTTTGAGAGCAGTGTGCAGAATGTAATGCTCTTTTGTAAGAAACATTTTATGATTTTTAAATAAATTTAGTGAACCTATTCTTGGTGGTCATTTTTCTTCAGATATACATAAGGTAATATCTAAAATGGATACACCCTTCCCCTCCTCCCCCCAAGAAAATGCATAAATGAAAGTTGCTGTTAAGCTTGCTCTTCTGCTTCTTTGATATAGATGGAGTTATGTGAGGTTTTTTGACAAATTAAAGAAACAGTGTGAAAACAATGACTCTGCTTTGCTGTTCGGGAAAAAAATGCAAAAATATTCATGCAAATGTTGTTGTAAAACTTGATATTTTTGCAAGTGTTTGGCCCTCTTTGCAGTACATATATATATTGGTGACAGTATATAAATAAAATATTTAAAAACTTTGTGATGTCACTGAGTAAACAGTGGTAAAGTACACCTGGTTATAGACAGCTTGCTTAATGCAGATAACACTGTTAGAAATGACAGTTGCTGTACCATTACTGAATGAATTATAGTTGTTTTCTCAGCTTTTATTTGTATGAGGTAGAAATTCTTATAAATTGGCAAATCAACGGTATCTTAACTCTGTAACTTGTTTTTCATTGTATGCAAAACTTAAACTTGTTTGGTTTCTCTGTTGTATGTTGAATTCCATAGGAATTATTTGTGAGAAATTAAAGTATAAAGCCTCTGGATATCTCATGTAATACCTTGGCATTTGTATTTATAGATTACAAGTTTTAATTTCACTTCCTGAATAAAAACATTTAAAAATGCAAGTGTGTTGCACGTACGGGGACGATGGGTCCAGATGAAGTGTGGATTCTTTCACTGTTTTGGGTTGGTTTTGGTTTTTTTTCCCTTGGGTTGTCTTAACATTTCACTTTGGTTTTTTTTAATGGTCTGGGGTAATTGCTGGCCTAGTGAACGGCTACTGTTAAAATTTAATGGGAAAGGCAAGGAGCCAAGAGGTCATGGGGAGGAAAGCAGATGGGGTTTG
This sequence comes from Balaeniceps rex, assembly GCA_013401315.1. NCBI lineage: Eukaryota > Metazoa > Chordata > Aves > Pelecaniformes > Balaenicipitidae > Balaeniceps > Balaeniceps rex. The sequence continues at coordinate 59,325 of VYZW01008896.1, forward strand.
TTTGTTCGTTTGCCCTCTTTTTTTAACTTTCCAGTGGTGTGGATCTTTTGGAAAACTTCCTTACGAAGAAGTTGAGCATGTGCACTGCTCCAGCTTGCCAGGATTTTTTGAGGGGGGGAGGTTCTTAAGACTTATTGTCTTATCATTTTGGCTGCGCCACACCGGCTTCCCGCCGGCCGAGGAGCTCCCATAGTTCGCCACCCCGTCCTCTATGGCCCCACCCCCTCCTCCCTGGCGCGGCGCGGGGCGGAGCCAGGGACGACGGGGCGGGGCGTGCGGGGCGGTGGCGGCCTCGGCGGCGGTGAGAGGGGAGCGCGGCGGCCGTGTGGCTTCGCGCCGCTTGCTGTCGGCGCTCCGGGGGGCGGGGGCACGTCGGAGGGGCCGGCCTTGATGGTGTGCGTGTTTCCTGCCCCTGGAGAGGCGGCCGAGCATGTAGGTGTTTCCGTCCCCGCTGGAATCCGCCAGGTTTATAG